>JARYGA010001778.1:0-23531 GCA_030545235.1 Helianthus tuberosus
TCAAGCATGTGGCTGCCAGAGATATGAGCAACCCGAAAACCATTAGCAAGTTACATGTATGATGTGCAGAAGAAATATCCTTCGCGCCTACCTCGTACACGTTACCAGAATTTTCATCCTTCACTTTGATGCTTGACGAACCTGAAATCACACCAAAACCAAAAGCAAATATTACAACTTGAAAAATTAGAATCATACAATAAGATATGGAGCTGATGTAAATGTTTGTAGATTTGTAGAAAGGACAAACACACGTGGGCTAAAAAAGGCCAAAACGTAAAGATTAGTTTTTTGTCTTTTATGTTTTCGCTCTACATCAGTAACCCAAAAATGTGATCGCTTATATTAACTTCAAATCACAATAATCAACTTAACCACACAAGGGATCAGTTGGTGATACAAGTGTTATCTGATGATCACTCACAAAAAGTTTAATGGTCATATCCAATCCATCCTATGCATGAACATAGGCACGGATGGACCCACCCTTTGCTGTGGGTGGACGAGCACACCACTTGAAAAAAAATAGTGTTAAATTCCGTGAAAAATACCTACCGCACTCTTTGGAAATTTTCAACCACCCCCTTAAAAAAATCTTATCAATTTATATAACAAATTGTAAACACTGATTATTTATTTAAATATAACCTAATTCCTTTAACCACTTTCACTTAACAATTTAATCCAATCACTTTCATTTAAGAATTTGGCTCAATAATAAATCCATTGTAGTTAACCCAAGCCCAAACCCAACCAATCAAATTTGAAGTAAATAAAATAGACCAACCCAACCGCCCTTTCCATTTCTCGGCTACCGCTCCCACTCTAATCCCCAGCGACGCAAATAAAAGTGTGGATGGCAGGCCTTTTTTCGTCAGAAAACCGAAATTCTGACCACCAAACCACCTGCAATCATTGGAATCCGAACCACACGGGTATGCTTCGTTTATTTATGTTTTTTATGTGGACTTTATGACAAATAGATATGTTAAAGGTTTGAAATTTTATGTGTTTTTTATGTGGACTTTATGACAAGTAGGGTGATTTTGTTTTAGTAAGAGTTTTGTTTGTTTAAATGTTTAGTTACAAGTAATCAACAATTAAAACTAGGACTTGAAAATTATGAAGTATGGTTGATGATTGTTTAAGACTTTAAGTGTTTAGTGTTGTTTTAATTGGTTTTGTTATTTTATATTTGATAAGACGTTAGGAATCATGAGTAGGGAAGTTATGGCACGACCCGGTCCGACGCGCAACTAACCGAATTTTTTTATATAGCTAGGGACCTAAAATCTTTGACAGGTAGTTAGGAACAATTTTAAATATATTTGTAATGACGTTTGACGTGTTTTTGACGATCATATAAATTTTAGTTGGATGTTCTTTTGTTTTACATGAACCGACCCGATCCGGCCCGCTATGAACCGAATATTTTTTATATAGCTAAGGGATTAAAATCTTTAAAAATATCCCGCACCACCATGAAAAAATTCCTCGGTCTGAACATAGGCAAGTGTACTTACAGTCATAATCAGTCCATCCAATGGCTTGATTTTCCATATCGTATGTAACCAGCTTATCGGAGAGAACAAGATCTGCATATATGAACTAAAAGATGAAATTCAAGTTAAACCCAATAATAATCTACACCTTCTAATTGCTTGATGCTGCACAAATATGCATACAGTTCATATTTGACTTTTGGGAGTCAACGGCATCTACTCTAACTACAAAACACATAAGATTTGTTTGGCTGTAGAAGAATGTATAGTTTTGATCAACGAAAAGTATCTAAATGGAATGAGTTTGAATCCTTGAAAGAAATCAAATAGGGAGACTTAAGGGCTCCCTACACACTGCACTTCCCTCTCACCATCAACATCTCTCTTGTTAAATACCTACATATATATATACATATATGCCGCGGGTTGGGGCCTCTCAGCTGCAACCTCAGACCCTTTCTAATGGGTTCTTTCTGTATCGACATTCTAGGTTAGGCTCAAGAAAGTTAGCACTTAGATCCAGCCATAGGACTACAAGGCCCGACCAATAGTTATGTTAGTTATCTATGAAATGCAAAAAAAGGGTTGAAGGGTCAAGGATGAAAACAATAACTTAAAATGTCCATGGTTATGTGAACAAGTAGATATACAGAACCTACCTCCAAACAAAGTTATTTCATCTCCGCTTTTAGATTGAATATTAGTGTTCTGAAAACCGATGCAGTATGCGTTCTCCTGATGATATACACTGTTATGAAATTCAAGTGACAGATCATATAGAATTTTTACAAAAATATGTACCTCAACTTTGAAGAAATATTGATGAGGTAAAACTTTCAACAAAAGTGAATTCTCGAAGTGAAAATTAATGACCGGAAAACCTTCATCGATGCTGCATTATGAGACAAAAAAAAGTTAGTTATTTTGGTCAAAATTTAAAGTTAGAAAAAAAACTTCTTTGACCCTCAAAAGTCATAACTAACATTTTTATTCTACAAAGATAATTTCAGGGTTGTATACTTAAATTCTGAAATGAGTTTAAAAAAACAAACAAACGAGTGAAAGAAACAGCTTACTTCCCGGTGTACTCATAGCATTTAAACATATTCTGAACTGTCACCGGCTTGTTGTTGGGTTGTGCCGCCATGATCTGGTTCAAAAGGATAACATCAAAATCTATACAGAATAAAGATTCAGATATAAACAAAAAAACATACCCGGTATAATCTCACTCATAGCAAGTCCGACAACTAGAAGTAACTTAATTGTGGAAGAATACGAAGCATATATATTTCAGAATACCTTTTCCATTAGCTGGTTGTAAGTCTCATCCGGAAAATAAGCCAAGGTCGTGCCACTATCAACTACAACTGCTTGCTTCTTTCCAAAGTCCAGTATACTTGTTGGGAGTTTTATAGCTTCACCATTCACATCAATTGACTCCAATGCAATATTAAAATGCGTCCTACAACATGTACATAAATCACAACTTTAGATGTGTCTAGGCTCCAGGCAGGTTGCATGTGAAGGGATCTTGGTTTTAAAAAGTGCAAGGGACACAAAGGCGATAGGGTCCTAAGAGCCAAGACGCGAGGTGAAGGTGCACGCATCATGTAGGCGAGGCACCAGGTGTTTATATTTAAATACTATAGGTTTCTATACCAAAATTTATTTTAGATGGTAAAACCTCTATATACGGTTTAATTTATTAATAAATTCTATGTACAACTTAAAATGTACATGTACAATCAATAACATAATCAAGTGACAGATAAAGATAACTTACTGATCATCTAAAATAGGTGTTGTTTTAATTTTTGGCTCCACCACTTCACCAATAGCAAAAATGCCACCTCCTTTGCTACTATCCAAGCAATGTGAGAATGTTTTTTTCACCACTTTAGCTGAAGCAAGCTGTGTAAGTAGAGAAATGTTTGACTGCCCAAATCCAAGAATACCATCTAGTGCTTGCTCTGATGAACTTAGACCTCCAGTTTGTTTAGCTCCACACCTGAGTTGGAACAATGAAATTACATTTATACCCTCTGTGTCTAGTTTTTTTTACTTTTTTCAATAACACAATAGAACAGAAGAGACAGGGCAATTTTCTTATTAACTAGTTGATTTCCCCCGCGCTTTGCGGCGGGATCTTGATCGGCATCGATTCGGTTTATTTCGTACTGACACAATACATGCACTCGGTATAGCAATCAACATCTGCTTTACATCGACCGAAAACTATAAAACAAACACGGTGCCAATACCGATGTTGTTGGGTCCGGCTCAATATGGTACAATACAGTTAATAGTGATACTATCAGTTTATTGAAACTAAAAGTAAAAATATAAATACCGGTACCAAATATCCATATTGTTCGTTCAGTTTTATGTTCGGTATAGTAGCGACACAGTGTCTACTTTCAATAAGATTTACTGAAAACCATAAATATGAATACCAACGCTTGTGTTGTTTAGTCGGTTTTCTTTTCGGTATGGTGGGCACGATATCCATCTTCATTTATATTGGAATGTTGGAAAAAATACATAGATGTATATTTAGATTATTTTTAAAAAATTAATGTACACAAATTATTTAAAAAAATATATTAAATGAACAGTACCTAAAACAAATACTTTAAAAAAGTTATTTATAATAAATAAAATATTATGAATAAAAAATAAATAAACACTAAATAAAATATTAATAAAAAAACACATCTTTAAAAAAATTTATTTACTTTTCATGCTAACTTTCTTTTCATATGTATAATATTTCAAGAGTTAATTACGTAAACCTAGGTTTAGAGGTCTTGGATTCAAGTCTCACAGACCACATGATTAAAAGAAATTCGCCTTTCAACAAAATAGAATAATATTACACAAATTGTCCATGTGGTTAGATTTGTGGTTTCCAATTTGTATCATGTTTGGATTTTAACACTAACTTCTATTAAAATGGTGTGAAACGACTAATTTAACCTTTTGACAAACTACAAGGACTATTTATGTAATTTACTCAAGGGGACAAGGGAGGTATTTATTAACTGTATTTATTTTTATTTTTATTTACCATCCCGCGTGCGGTATGCGCATATAATGTATATATGTGTGGGCGCTCGGAGGGCAAAAGTGAAAGTGCACTAATTTTAACCTTATTTTACTAATTTCGTGAAAACAAAGTTAAAAGACGGGGATGGTTAATCATGCATCATATGGTGGCGTTGATAGTAGAAAGACAAGGGAGTGCATGCCCTAATCGTCATTTGTCTCAATTGTTGAGTGTTATGTGTCTTATGTCCAATGTTTGATGCAAAACTACTATCGAAAGAGAGGTCTCACTCAAAGCAGCCTCCCTATTCCTACGGGGTAGAGGTAAGGATGTCTACATCTTACTCTTCTCAGACCCTACCTTAACTTTGCTATTGTTGGGATTTACTGAGTATGATGATGATGATGATGAATAGATTGAATAGATTATCTATCCGAAATTATTTTTAGAACCCAAACACGTTACAAATTGAAAACCACATCTCATTTATGCTCAATTATTTTTAAAGTTAGACCCCAACAGTGTTACTTCTGCCAAACCACAAGGACAATTAGTATAATTAACCCATTTTTTATAGGCTCTCACTATCTAGACACTCGCTTTGCCTATCTGCACACTTAGGGTTTATATACGCTGCGTATTGACCAATACGCAGCGTATAGGGTTAACCCTATATGCTGCGTATTGGTCAATACGCTGCGTATTGACCAATACGCAGCGTATAGGGTTAACCCTATATGCTGCGTATTGGTCAATACGCAGCGTATATAGACCATAGATCTCAGTGCCTGATTACCAATCATTGCACAGAAAACAAAGTTTCTATACGCTGCGTATTGGTCAATACGCAGCGTATATAAAACTGATGCAAATTTGGGGTCATTTAGGTAGGTTTAAAGTGTATTTTTTTTCCAGGTTTATATACGCTGCGTATTGAGCAATACGTAGCTTATAAACAGGGACCATTTTTGTAAATTTATGAAACTTCAGGGACCATATTTGTCAGTTTTCAAAACTTTAGGGACCTTTTTGTAAATTTACGAAAAACCAGGGACCATTTGTATAAATTTACGAAATCTCAGGGACCATTTTTGTAAAAAAATTAAAAAAGAGGTAAAAGGGGGTCTTCATTTAAGAACCGACCCTTGCAAGACTCGAACTCATGACCTCTTGTTTAGCACCGCAACGCCTTAACCAGTTTATCCTCTGTCCAGAGCTGTTAGAATATGAAACTTAATTACTTATATACACTAGTTAGGTTATACGCTGCGTATTGATCAATACGCAGCGTATGTTAATGGTAGGTACACAACCAAACAGTCAAACCTAGTACCATGGTCAAATCAGTCTGACATAGGGTCCGTAGTGATCAATACGCATCGTATAGATGTAACCCTATATGCTGCGTAGTGGTCAATACGAAGCGTATGTCAGACTGATTTGACATCGATACGATGTTGTCCAGGCACGTGAATAAAGTAATACGGGGAGTAGAGGGCAATACGCTGCCTATTGAACTGTCACATGAAAGTCTATTTATCCATCTGTTCACAATTCGAATTCACTGCCTACTGCTTTCTTTTTCATCTTCTTCTTCAGTAAGCAATTTACACATCATTTATTCTGTTTTTTGTGCAATCTTGTTAAAATGTCATCATTTTGGAACGATAATTATTTCGGTAATCGCTATTCTAACGACATATGGGGAGCAAATGCTGCCAACGAGGAGGAGGAGGTTGTGTCTGGAGTCCCTGTTGATCAAAAAACACAGTTGCCAGACTTGAACAAGACTCCCACTCCACCTGTTGATGAACCAAATTACCCGGCGCATCAAGTGTATCCAGATTACGGATACGGGTTTGAATCTCCGTACGTGCAACAAAGTGGATACGGTGCTGAGAATGCACATGTTGATGAACCATATTACCCGATGCAGCAATTATATCCGGGTTACGGGGTATACGGGGATGAAGGTGGATACGGAAGTTACAGTGGATACGGTGGTGAAGGTGGATACGGGGGTGATGGTGGTTCCAGTGGATAGTGGATATGGGGGTGAAGGTGGTTACAATGGATACGTGGGTGAAGGTGGACACAGTGGATACGATAGATATGGGGGTGAAGGTGGTTATAGTGGATACGTGGGTGAAGGTGGACACAGTGGATACGATAGATATGGGGGTGAAGGTGGTTACAGTGGATACGTAGGTGAAGGTGGATACAGTGGATACGATACATCACTTTATGAACCATCTACCCCGGGCAATCCGTTTCAAATAAAGGAGGTATCACATTATTATTATTATTGTTATTATTGTTATTATTATTATTGTTATTATTGTTATTATTGTTATTGTTATTATTGTTATTATTATTATTGTTATTATTGTTATTATTGTTATTATTGTTATTATTATTATTATTATTGTTATTATTGTTATTATTGTTATTATTATTATTATTGTTATTATTATTATTGTTATTATTGTTATTATTGTTATTGTTATTATTGTTATTATTGTTATTATTATTATTATTATTATTATTAACGTAACTTTTTTTTAGCGTTTCATGTCTCTAACTGATTTGAAGAATTGGGTACAAGAAACGGGAAAGGAGTGTGGTTACGTAATTGTTACCCGCCGATCAAAAAATATTGGCGGTACTACTGGGATGGAATGGCTTGTGTGCGACCGTAGTGGTGAGCACCGTAGTAAAGCAACAGTCAGGAAAGCTGGTAGCAAAAAAATCGGTTGCCCATTTTCATTACTCGCCATCCGGGACGTGACGAATGACACGTGGGAGTTAAAAGTGGACTGTGCGAACCATAACCACGAACCTACGACGAGTCTGTTGGGCCACGCTTTTGTGCGTAGATTTACTAAAGCCGAATACAAGCTAGTGGAGCAGCTAACTGCTCAAAACATGGAGCCACGTATCATATTTCAAACCCTAAGAAAGCAGTTCCCCGACAGCTTGCACGTTCAGAAAGACGTGCAAAATGCGGTACAAAAAATTAGAGCGACAATAGCGGACGGAAGGAATCCTATTCAGGCACTGGAAAGCCTGCTGCATGACCACCGATTCATTTACGACACCCGACAGGAACCCAAAACAGATGTCGTAACAGAGATTTTCTTTGTTCATCCTTATTCAATCACTATGTGGCGTGCATTCCCGCACGTGATGTTGATCGACGCGACCTACAAAACAAACCTCTACAACATGCCATTTGTCCAGGTTGTGGGTATGACGTCGACCGCGAAGTCTTTTTGTATAGCACATGCCGTTATTTGTAAAGAACGAAGGGGTAACTACGTGTGGGTGCTTGAGCGGATCAAGTCAATATTGCATGAATGTATGATGTCACGTGTGATAGTCACGGATAGGGAGCTTGCCCTAATTAAAGCGTGTTCTAAAGTATTCCCGAACGCAACCAGGCTTCTATGCCACTTTCACATCCAACAAAATATAGCTAGAAATTGCAAGAAAGGGTTCGATAAAGAAGATTGGGGGAAATTTATGTCGTACTGGAATAGATTGTGCGAATCTTCATCAGAGCCCATGTACAAGTACAACTTGGAGAAAATGTATAACCGACTCGTGGTTGCCAACCGAGAAAGTAAGTGTTCCTTCAACAAACGACTCACCCAATCTATTATATTTTACACACGCTTTTACATTTCATTATTTTATTTTGGCAGGTGTCTATGATTACCTCTACGAAAACTGGCTCAAAGACTATAAAGAAATGTTCGTTTATGTGTGGACCGATAAGTGTCGCAACTTTGGTCAGCGCACCACCAACAGAGTTGAGAGCCAGCACCCAAATTTAAAAAGATACATTACGCGCGGGAGTTCATTGGAGCGAATAGCAAGATGCGTCATTGATATAGTTGAAACTCAGTACGATGAAATACAAAAAAGTTTCACTGAGAGCATTGAAAAAACGATGAACCACCACAGACACCGACTGTTGGACAACCTACGTGGAAAGGTTTCCCATGAAGCACTTGATTTGCTGGCAAAAGAGCTACTGAGGAAGATGGAGGTGTTGCGTAAACTTAACGCATCATGTGGTTGCCATATGTGGCTTAGCAATGGACTGCCGTGTGCTTGTAGGCTGGAAAACTACAAATGTACAGGTAAAAAATATTAAAACTACAAACCTTTTGTTATTTTGTACGATTTAACTGTTTCTCACACCGTATTAACTTAACTGTGCAGGGCGTACTATACAACTCGACGACATAGATGTATTCTGGCGTAAGCTTGACTTGCTCCCGTGTAAACTGGTAGACGAGGAGGTCGATGTTGTAGCAGAGCTAAATAATGTGCGGCAACATTTAGAGGCGCAGTCCCCCGTTCAGCAAAAGAGTTTTCTTTCAAAGATAAAAGCGGTCTTCAACCCGAAATCGTCAACCAAGAAACCACCGATCGTCCAGCAAAATACTCGCGGTCGGCCTACATTAAAGAAAGTACAAGAAAGGCTAGATGAAGCTGCGAGGTTAGACGAAGCTGCGAGACACAGCTCCTATGGCGAGGACAGCAACGTATATACCGCTTCCCCCAAACATAGGTACGATTTACCCCGACACAGCTCATACGTACCGTCAGAGGGCTCTCGTGGAACTGGTTCGGTTAGAAAGTCTGAAAAACCTAAAACGCAACGAAACAGTTCAACGAGTTATAAAAAGAAGGAGACGCGGGATGATAACGGTTTTCCATTAATGAAGGGGGACGAGCACTTGTTAAGCATTGAGAGGTTTAAGGATCAAAATCCCTCAGAGTTTCACTCTTACATATCGCGTATACAAGATGTGACCCCAGACGGTCATTGTGGGTATAGAAACCTGGCAAAAAATTGACACTTCAAACCTACCTAAATGACCCCAAATTTGCATCAGTTTTATATATGCTGCGTATTGACCAATACGCAGCGTATGGAACATTGTTTTCTATGCAATGATTGGTAATCAGGCACTGAGATCTATGGTCTATCTACGCTCCGTATTGGTCAATACGCAGCGTATAAGGGTAACCATATACGTTGCGTATTGACCAATACGCAGCGTAGATAAACCCTAATTTTGCTAGGGTTTGGTGTGCCAATAGGCACACTCTTTTTATAAAGCTTGTTTTTCCTTTCTGTTTAAATCCTGAAGTTAAATTAGCCAAAACTTTTCCTTACTGTTTTACTCTCTAATGATTTTCCTTTATCACCTATTTTTTATACACAAAAACAGAAGGTAAAAGACAACATCAGTACTCACCCAAAAATTACATTCCCACTCATAGATGTAGTCTGGCGGTCTCCAGACACTTGGGCAAGCGTTACATTGTCGTTGACGAAAAAACCAGAGGTTGAACTCCCGTCTCCATATGTAACAGAATATGCACACAACATTCCCGGTTTACACTCATCAGCTGGTCCATCAAATGTAGCTTTGCAAAATGGATCATCACAACCAACCGGTTTGGCAGTTGATGAGTCCTTCGGATCAAATAATGTCAAGGGTACCTGCCAGACATTGTTTTAAAAGTGATTATCAGAATAACCAAATGTAATAAAAGAAGATGTAGAATTTGGCTTATGAAATTTTAGTAAAAGTCTATATCATTCTAAAAGCATTTATTTAAAAAACATGAGTAACAGACTATAAAATTAGATGATTGAGTGTTTATAATTATGAAAAAAATATATATATATGCAAAAAATTCAAGTAAATAGAAAATTTGATTTTACGTGTAATGGGTCGCCTCTGATGAACAATTGCAGAAATAATCAAACAACGAGACGCAGAATCTGCTAGTCCAAATATTAAAAAGAAATAAAAACGTGAAGCGCTAAAATTTGATACATACACCAAGACCGCTTGTCTTTGGGCAGTTATGACATTCGATACAGTTGACCCATAGAAGGTCACTCCCTGTATCAACCTGCACATAGAAATCTTTTGGAGGAGACCCGAGTTGAATTTTAGTATAATAGAGGCTGCACAAGCGGAACACATAAAAGGTAAGGAACCAATGAATCCAAACAGAAATGTTTAAATTTTCAAATATTTGGATGCTTAAAGGGTCATCTTTCAAATTATTTTGTAGCATGTCATCACACTGAAGTTTTACAAGATAATCAGAATAGTAATTAACAATGGTTTGGCACCATGTCATATTTCTAACAAATTTGCATCAGCTTAACTGTACCACATCATCAACAGAAAACCATACAACTTAAGCAAACTTACTATTATTCAATATACGCAAAATGGATTTTAATAATCCAAATTATAACCTACGGTCCGATAATAATCAACATGGCAATGCAACTGACAACACTCTTAACTTTCACATTCGTTAGTCGTTACCAAAGGCAATCCCACGATAACGAAGCAGTAAGTTTCACTTACGTTGGTCATTACCAAAAACATTCTGATTGAGATAAAAATCAGTCAATCGTTCATTTAACGCGGTGAAATTGTCTTTGCAAATTGCAATGAAAGTCATAATGCCGGTAAAAATTATTATTGGCCAATGGTTTTGTCGTACTTTGGATTATTAAGATCCTATATGCCCTTAACATACTATATCTAAACATGCGGGGTGATCAAAACAATAAACAATAGCTATACAAAAGTGCATTATGGCAATCCATAAACCACATTCATGCATTATTCATATACAATAACAAAATGTAAGCATTGAGACAGAGACTAACGCTGCCGACGTTGGGCTGCCGTCACCACCCAGAGGGAGTTCCGCGGCTGCGAGAATCCTCCGGTGGCGCTGGGTATCATGAGATTTCAGTGCACTCAGCGACGCTTTGTCGCCCGCAAACTTATGCCGAACCTGGAAAACCACATTGGCCGATGCCAAAACACACATTTGAATAACAACAACAACAACAAACACCATCACCGAACCAACCCCTCTCGTATTCAGATCCATATCTCAAATTTTTAATCAAACTGGACGTAAATTTTTAATGGGTTTTATGTAATCGAAACAAATGAACAAAAAAAACTTAATCCAATGTATGTATGTGTTTATTGATTTGTATGTTTTATATCGTCTCCTATTATTGAAAACATGCAAAGAGAGGAAACACCTCGGTTTAATGATGCAAAAGTCAAATATAAAAATGGAGAGAGAAAGGGGGCGCGACTTTACCGGAAGCATACGATTCTTTGGTTTACCATTTTGCTTCATGTTTAAGGTTTTGCAGGCATGCAAGTTATGACTAATTGTCTAATATGACCCCTATACTTTTGAATTATTCAAGACTTATTGAACATTTTTTTTCACTTTATCCATTTCCTTAAACTAGCCATTTACCCGCGCTATGCAGCGGGAGTGGCGTTTTACAATAGGATACCCATTTACTGTTAGTTTATTAATTGTCTCGTGATATATTGTATAGTACTTAAGTTAGTTTTCTTATTCGTGATATGTCGGCGCTCGTTTTTCTGTTAATTTATCGAATCTTTGGTGATATACTTTTATTAATTTTTTTTAGCTGTTAGTTTATCCATCTTTCCATCAAATCAATCATAAGTATTCTTTAACCATAATTCATTAATCGATACAAATACGAAATGCATTATGCTGAACTTTATAAATTTGCTAACAAATTACAACGATAAACATTAATCGATAAAAAATAAACATTATAAATTTGTAACAACAATTACAACGATTTATTTCTTTGTTAATCTCATGATAATGTTTTTAGCATACAAGACAAAGGTTATTGGCGGGAGCCCGCCATATATAACATATAAAGTTTTTTTATATGTTAAATATGGCAGGCTGCCGCGAATCGTGTATGCCCTAGGAGAGAAGCACCTATCTTCCCCTTACAAAGATGAAACGTGTGGTTTGTAGAGGGTTACTTGCGGGTTTCTTAAGTCATCTGCTATAGTATATTGCTCTACGGGCTTCCCCCTCAAGATGATTTTGAAGTTGAGTATAGTAAAGTCGAGTAAAGTGCCTTAGGAAAGACGTATGTTTGAAATAATAAATCAAGTATGAACACGTAAAGCATTTCAAGAATTTAACATATGAATCAAGTAGGGTCAAGTATGGTGCTTAACTATAGACTAGGTCAAAAGCATAGCAATTTTCCTAATTCCCTATAGTTATGGCTCTGATACCAATCTGTCACACCCCAACCGATGGTGGAAACATCAGAGTGAGATGAAATAGATTGCTCATTACACATAACACTAGAATTTGCGACGGGTATTTAAATAATAAATTTCATTTTATTACTATAAGAATTCAAATACAACATGGGACAACAACTTGAAATAAAAGAATTACATTACAATAAGTATACAAAATTTAAAATGAGTATCTAGGCATCCTACTATGTTCCATGCATCATCAACATCGTCATTAAACCTGCAACATGTTTTAAAAGCATAGTTCAACACAAAAAGTATTGGCGAGTACACAAGTTTAAGTATATAGCATAAGTATAAGAAAAATGTTTAAAACGAATCCACATGGCAATTTTTTATCAAGATTAACATATCAATGTCATGCAATACTCAAGTCATCCCTCTGTTTACGCAAAAAAAAAATGAAATTTAACATGACCTCTCGTTCACGGGTGGTGCGTTACTCCTATAGCGCTATACATGTTAAATGGAGGTTCCGAAGCTAATGACTATTGTATCACATAAGAATCACCCAAAAATATGAATCAAGTATAACAAGTAAGTATGCATGTATTTGGATTGTTTTTGTGCATTGTATAAAGTATTATGTGTAGTGATTTGATAAGGTTAACATATTGCACCCAAAAAGTGTAAAGCGTAAAAAATGGGTCAAGTGTACTCACAGTTTTGCAAAGTTTCCTTTCGTGATTCCGTGAAGAGTTGGAGGTTGGAGCTTCAAAGCTTCCTTTAAAATACTTAGTGTTTTCTTTTAGAACACTTAGAGTTCTCTTCCTTGCTTAGAAGATTTGAGAGAAGTAGAGAGGTTGAGAGAAGAATGGTTGGAACACTTAGTGTCCTTTTAGAATTCTTAGAATTCTTGATTTAGAGGGATTGAGAGAATTAGAGAGATGGAGAGAAGAATGGTGTGAAGAAAATAGTAGGAGGTTAGTATTTATAGGTGGAGAAGGTGGAAAAGGGTGAAATATGATTGGTTAAAAAAGGTGGAAGATGATTGATGAGGTGGAAAGATGATTGGTGGAAAAAACAGGTAGAAAATGGTGAAATATGATTGGTTAAAGAAGGTGGAAGAGGATTGATGAGATGGAAAGATGATTAGTGGAAAAAGAAGGTGGAAAGGGTGAAATATGATTGGTTAAAGAAGGTGGAAAAAGATTGATGAGGTGGAAAGATGATTGGTATATTTCTTGGCATTTCTTGAGTATATATTATGTAATTGAGTATATAAAAAGTATAAAAGTATAATTCAAGTATTGAGAATGTGCGTATTAGTATTTATACGTATAAATAGTGTCGGTTTACGTATAAATACGTATTTAAATGATCGGTTGTGAGAATAACAAATATGTATAAAATATGAATTTTATTATGATTAACGCCTCGAATTGTGAGATTGAAATTAAAATACGAATGTAAGTTTTTTGAAATTAGAATACGAATACGAACATTTTTAAAATATAAATACGAAAATATGAGGCGTTACACCATGTCAAAGAGTGGATGTTGTGCAGAAGAAAAGACAACAGCAAAGGACAAAACTGGCAGCCAACACGGGGCATGGTCAACTCAAAGATTTTCAGAATCTGCGATAGAACAGCAAGTACTTTGGCCACGGGTCGTGCCGTTGCCACACGAGGTCGTGTTAGTACAAGACCTGACAAGCAGTTAATGAGGAAGAGAGAGAGAGATGGCCACGGGGCCGTGCCAGGCGGGCACGGGCCGTGGTGAAGCTTCTGATTTCAGCTATAAATAGATGTGCTTGGTTCCATTCCAAACCATTCCTTGGCAAACCACTTCTCTCTCACTTGCCACCACTCCACCACCACTACAACACCATCATCCATTTTCCATCTTTTAGAGTGTGTGTAGTAGTCTCGGGATCCAAGATTGAAAGTAAGAGTCTTTGTGAAACAAAGGTCATACTTGGCTAAACTCTTACATCACTTGGTGAAGACGTATCTTTTATGTATTTTCTTTTATGATTTCCAATCTTTGACAACTTTTTAATTGGGTATGTATTAATGACTTTAATAACTAGTTTTTCATATTGAAGGCGAATTTATTTAACCATTCTTCATATGTCGTTGATTCACATATTCGTGTCTTTACGGTCTATATAAACCACGTTAACTACTTGGAAGGGGGTCAGAAGGGTGGTTGGGTAATTCTATGTCTCGTTCAGTGTATAGATCCTGTGAGAACCTGATTCAAGCTTAGTACTACTCCATGGATTGGCCGGGAATGACTGGCCCGACTGAGTGTAAGAAACCTCTTGAATCCCTTATTTATAAACTACTATTAAAACTTTAAACCAACCCCGCGAGGACTGTATCCCTTGTAACAACCCGCCCGTTTGTGCATTGTTACTACTCGTTACTCTCATTACACCTAGCACCAGAGATTCGGATCATAATGTAACTATATCGCTTACAACACTATTTTCGCATATAACGCATACTTTCGCTATGCTATACCGCACATCACAACGCAACACAGACTCGAACGCGCACTCGCAATCACGCGCAACTCAATTATCGCATCGCAAACTTGAAAATGTGGATACTTATATACGACCTATTGATGGCTAATTATAATATATAAATATGTAGGGATATGTGTGAACACGAACTAACGCAACGATCAACGCACGAAACAAAGTCTTAAAACTAACCCGCGCGAGCCATCCGATCGAACGGTCGTCCGACCTGTCACCTTTGCACCGCCTTTCTCCTCTTTCACCTATAAATACCCTACTTGTCACATCAACAACAGTTGATATGACAGCCTCATCCGACCAGCACGCTCCCAAGCACTTTTCTCTCGATTCTTCGCGATTCCGTAAGTATTTCATCCTAAATCTTGTACTTCTATCATCATTACACACTTTCACATCATCTTCACCATCAAATCTTACATTTCCACCGAGAAATCCTTGGATTTGGGCTGTTCTAAGGTGACGTCATCATGGAGTTCTTGTGAACACTGAAGTGTGACCTCATCTCATCAAGGATGGTTCGGATCTAATGGATTTCTACATATTTTTACACTGATTTCAACTAAATCTAAACATCTAACAACTTTTCTTCAACGCCTTTCATTTTTCACTCAAAACCGTTAGAAATTGGACTCGCTCGGGCTCTCCACTCATACTCTAGTGAAGAACCGGTCTGAGAATGGATTCTATCGAGGAGAGGATAGATTCACGAGTTAAACATGAAATACCGTTAAGAACAGTTGAGACTGATCGAACGGGGTGATTCCTGTCCGATCGAACGAGCCGGACTTGATGCGATTTCCATTGTTTGACACGTCGTCACACCGTCTCGGTTAAACCGCAAAACTTTTAAACTTAGCTGATTTTACAAAAAAAATTTGCAAAACATCAGGTCGCTGATCGAATAGTCATCCGATCGGACGACCATCCGATCGAACGACTATTTGACCAGGTAACTTGTGGTCCAACACTTAAACAATTTCGCAAAAGTTCAAACAAACAGATCACTCAGTCGAACGGCCATCCGATCGGATGACCATCCGATCGAATGACCATTCGACCAGGTGACCAATTCTTTACAAACTAACAAGCCTTCAATCGGATGGTTATCCAATCGAACGGCCACCCGCCCGGATGACCATCCAATCGAATGATTTAATCTACACTACAACGAAAACTTCAAAAGTTCAAACATTTGACAAACACACATTCTCCAATTGAATGACCATCCGACCGAACGACCATCCATCCGGATGACCATCCGTCCAGATGAATCATCCGATCGAACCACCATCCGATCCAACATCACACTCGACGCACTACTTTCACGCTATTCAACGACTTATGCTACTGTTCACAGACTAACTCAGACACGCTCCTACCAATCAAATCAAGTTGTGTTTACCTGCTAAACATGAACTGTGAGTATACTTGAACCCCTTTTATCGCACTTTTGGGTGTAACATACGTCATATCAAATCGCACTTATCAAAACGAATTATATGATCAAACTATTAATCACTTGCGAATAAATGTCGTACATATTTATACGTGATGCTTTATTCATATGTGCTAGGACTTTTACTCGCGACATCCCACCTTAACTAGCGTAGTACTATAGCACCCGACGAGGTCTAGTTAGGATGAGTAGCAATCGCAATCGCAGCTCGAGTGACTTAGCTGGTAGTATGTGTCTTGTGTATATGTTGTGTATCCCGTTTATGTATGTGGTAATTCGTAGCTTTTTTATCTACTATGCTATTCTATCAAAACTTGTATACTCGCCAATACTTTTGAATTGACGTTATTTTAACGTATGTTGCAGGTTTAATCGCAGACTATTTCGAATCAAGCTAGGAAGTCAAGAAACTCACCTAAATTCTAGGTTGTCAGATTTGAATTGTTTGATAGAATATGAAATCTGTGACAGCTTGTGTGATTGTATTTGTTTATTAGTATGGGATAATGAATGCATTAAATATTGTCGCTATTTAGTTGTTGTGGATTCTCTTGAGCAATCTGATTCGCCTAGTGTCGCGCCCCGATGATTCCGCCATTGGTTGGGGTGTGACAGATTGGTATCAGAGCCATAACTATAGGGAATTAGGAAAGACATCAGACCTAGTCTGGGTTAATGTCTTAGGATTGACCTAGTCTATAGTCTAAGTACCAACAGGCCGACTCGTGCGAACCCAGTGGGGTTTGTACGGGCCTACTTGCTACTTTCATTTGAACTCGCTGAAACTGCATCTCTGTGCGAACACCGCATACTACAGCTTCACATGAGGAAAGCCTTTCCTAAGGTTAATACTATTTGCCTTTCTTAAGGCTAACACAATACACACATTGGACAATAATCGCATAACACCAACGAGTGATTGTGGCGAGATGAGGTGTGAAAACCGGGAACTCTCGACAGGTCGCTCACTCAGCTCATTATTCTTAGCACGAGAATTTTTGTTGAGCTAAGAGTGATATCCACATCTCAACGAACTCTCCATTTCTATCCAATGGAACTTTCGAGTTTACTCGTTGAGCACAACCACAGCTAGGAGCGAAGTTGTTAAGTCAGGGGTGAAACCCGTATCTTAATGACCCGTTCCACTCCCTAAAATGGTTTTCAAAAGCTCTCACCAAAGTCACGACTGTATCAATGGCTCGAGCCGCGTGACAAATTGAAGGACGAATGTCGTAGCTTCATCCCAGTGGAGGCATAGTCTAGTAGGACAAGCCCGTGCACGAACTTGTTGAGAATAGTCGAGTTACTTTAGGTAGTCGACGCCTAAACACCCAAGGCACTCTATCTACCTATTTTCTAGCCTACGATCGCCTATTTTACGCTTCATCAAACTTATTTACGCTTATGTGTTGACGATTTAAATTTTACGCTTTAACAATTTCTCGATTTATCGATTTTGGCTCCCCGCTTTATGAACGTACAACTCGCACAGCCATCGCAATCTAAAACGGAAGCCGAATATTCGCAAAAAAACTAGAAGCTAACAACTCGCTCGCTCCCTCATCATCGCATCCTCGCGCTATCTACACGACTATATATGTATAAGTATACACTACACACACACATATATATATATACAAACAAATCGCTTATGTGAATACGTGAGAACATAGGAATCTTGTGTCTCCTATGTGGCTCCTATATGAATACGCATTACTATACTACCTGCAACAATTTTCAAATGCGCTCAATCTCATCGCTAACTCAAAATCATTATGATCGAATCTCACTCCAAATCTCTATCTGTCTAGATGTCTTCGAACGATTCTACCTCGAGACAAACAGCCAGGAGAAGAGCCCGACGAAGCGCCGATAAGAGGATCGCATCACTCGTGGCCAGGGTGATCCCTCAAATCGTCACTCAGGTTTAATCCCTCAGCAACTCTCGAACCGCGGAAGACTCTAAGACCAAAGCGCCACAATCTCCTTTCCTCTACAAGCACTTCAGAGCCTGTGACCCAATGGTCTTCACAGGTGAAGGAGGTGTATCTCAATTACTTTAGTGGTTTGATGCCATCGAGGTGACCCTTCGTCAAAGTGGGTGCCCCGAGCATATTCGTACCACATGCGCTACCGGAGTTTTTCAATCGCGAGCACTCGACTGGTGGACAGCAGAACGTAACAAACGTGGGATCCACGCAGCTTATGCCCTCTCTTGGGATGAGCTGAAGGAGCTCATGAAGAAAGAGTACTATCCTCCCCATGAGATCCAGAAGCTGGAAGACGAATTTTGGGAAATCAAGCAAGTCGAAGGTGACAATGCTGGCCTCACAACAAGGTTCAAACAGCTTAGCATCATCTGCCTAAGTCAAGTTGACACTCCAGAAAAGGCTATCAAGAAGTACATTTGTGCCTTGCCTGAGTGTGTGGGTGATTTTGTCGAAGCTGTGAGACCTACTACCATCGAAGAAACCTACCGCTTGGTCGCAGAAATCAACGACAAACGGGTCATGGAAGGATTTTTCTCCAAGAATCCCACCAAGAAGGTTAGCCAAGTTATCACCATGTCATCTAATGACCCCAACGAGTCGTCTGATGAACTCACTGATGCTACCGACTATTCTACCGATTCATCTGACGACGACATGCCACCGCAAGATGCCGACGAGCCCAGTCGCAAGCGAAAGAACCCGAGATTTGATGGTGCAGCAACAGATTCACACCAAGAAATTCCGAACCCGAAACCCCTCTAATCAGTTCCAATTCACTCGAAGCGCGCCTACACCGGGCCTCATCCCCTATATCTGGAATGCACCTATCACCACCCGACAGGAGCAGGCTGTTGATATTGCGCAAACTGTGACATATGTGCTTATGAAATCATTGTACAAACTCTGAACAATCCAATATTAATAAAACAGTGTGTTTTGATCCCAATGTTTGTTATTTATGTTTGACATTTTGCACATTTTGATTTTTGATCGATTTTGAACTCTATATCGCTTTCTGGGAAGTTATACGCAAACTAATGCGTCAACGTAATCAGTTTAACGCGAAAAACGCTCCGGAACAGCAACATAAACTTAGCGTACTTTAAATAACCTTTACATAACTTAGAAATAAGTTTTAAAGGGTTTGGTATGGCAAAAACAAGTTTATTCACTCGTAGGGACTATTTGCGTCAAACTGCAAAAGTCTGTCGTTTCGTATGGCAACGTACATTCCGGAATAGGATCATAAGCTAAACATACCATAAATAACCTAAACATAGCTTAGAAATAAGCTTTGAGTGGTTCGGTGTGCGAAAATATGCTTATTTGATCTTACAGGGACTAAAAGTGTCAAAAACAGCGTAAGTTTGCATTTACGCGCATATCATACGTTCTGACCACATCTGGACCTCCAAAATTTTTGTAGACACTAAAATATTTTTATTTTAGTCATCGGCATGCAAAAATATCATTCGTCGCTTTATTTGTATCGTTTTCGCGTCCGTTCAACTTTCGTCATAAGTAGACGAATAACGCGACCGTACGACCAAACGAACCGACATCCGTGGACTTTCCGAGCATATTTTGAGTCCTCTATACTTTTACCACCTTGTAGAGCCTTGAAAATGGCTTAACGGATGTTAAAAGTGCCAAAAATGGGCTCAATCAAGTGCAGGGACCTAAACTGTCAAAAGTGAAACTTGTGCTGATCTGAAAGGAGTACGCGGGCCGAGAAAGCCTAGCTTATATCTTACGCGGGGCGCTTAAGAATGCCCAGTTCCAGAAAGTTGTTTTTTAGCAACAGATTGATAATTCAGGGGCTGTTCTTGTACGTTCTTTGTGTAATGGCCAAGTTAACACCTCTCCAAGGCAATTACCTGTCACTAAACACATGTATGGCTGAGATTTTATGCTTGGAAGTTACACAAACACATGGAGTGATCTTGTGAACTCATGACAAGTATAAATAGCCAAGCTCATTCATTTGTTTCCTCACCCTTGATCTGATTTTCTGTAAGTTGAAGTTATTAAGTTCATACCTGAGATTATTTAGATCAAGTTCTCCCTAACTTGGACCCTTTGTAAGCTTCTTTCGTTCTTTTATCGCTTTCCAAGCGTGAAAGTCAAACAGTGTATGACTTTCAGCTTTGACCAGTCAATGGTCAACGCAAAGTTCGTTTGAACTTTGCAACGTGATTGTAATCACTATGGTTATAATCCTTAGCGATTATACCTACTGATTACCACGTTAACTAGGTGTAGTGACTAGTTAAAGTTTCGGTCAAAATGCGTTTAGCACGCATTTTGCAACAGAACTACTTTTAGGTATCAAAACATTTTGTTTTGATACCAAATCAGTTTTATAAGTTAGTTAAACATGTTTTGACATGTTTAACTCGTCACTACTAGTTAAGTGCTTGTTTAGGGTCGTAAGCTAAGCGGTCTGAACAACCGCTTAGACTTTCGAACCCGACCCGTTTGGTCGATCTTTAGGATCCGACCAAGCATGTTTAGTGATCATAGTTGCATAGGGAATAACCCCTGAGGTTATACCTTATGATCACCAAGGATTGGTTAGTTGATTGTTAAGTAGCTTATATGCCCATAGGAAATGACCAAAATGCCCTTTTGAAGCATAAATCCATATTGTGCATATGTGAACATATTTTTGACATCTAATCTGATTTAGTAACATGTTTAGGTATAATTGGGCATGTAAAACTTGACATAGCTCATTGATAACCATCCGACCATAGTTTTGCGCAACCGACGCGTTATAGTAGCTTATACTACCATAACGGGTCGAAACGGGTCAAGAGCACTTAGGTAGACTTCCAAATCAGGATGTTAGCTCTATTAAATCATACCATATGAGTTCAATTACTCATTTGATTTATAGAACATCATTCTATCCTATCTCCCGGTTTAGGATCCGATTATTAACATAGTAACCTATACTAGGTGCCTTGTTGATTCCGTGATCCTTGGAGCTTAAATTGGTCTTATTCCCAAGACTAATAAGCAATCCCAAGTGAGCACATAGTTCCCCTCTTCTACCGCTTTCAAATACTTTGGGGTGATACACATGTGCATAGTTGTTACTTTCGTGTTTTCATTGCTTTTATGACATAAACATGCCAGTTTCACCTAGTACACATATAGTACATGATTTCAAACATGTATTGCTATGTATGTTAAGCATGCTAGCACATTGATTTCATAAGACACATTTATTGCATATGTTTACTTAGCATATGGACACATTGTTTTATATGACATTTCTGCTATGTATGTTTACTGAGCATGCTAGCATATTCATTTCATGAACATTTCTACTATGTATGTTTACTTAGCATACTTAGTACATGGTTTTTCACATGCTACATTGGTTATGACATTTGGTATGTTTAATCGGGCAATAATACATTCATTAACATTGATCACGCCGCTCGGTAGTATGTAATGGTACCATAGGACTTGACAAATCCCGTTTCCGACTTCCTAGGTTTGTTTGGAAGTTAGGAATAACAGAATCCGATATACATAACTTAGATAAACCTTTAATTTGTTTAAGGGTTTATCGCCACAGTCGCAAGGCTTGAATGTATGCGATTAACATTACTGCATAAATGTTTGTAATCATAAAGCATTGTTTTCTGGAAAACATAACATTTGATTTAAACTTAGGTGTATTCAAAAACCTTGTTTTGCACATTTTTCCTATGGGGTTGAGTAATTACTAGTTATTCACCATACATGACATTTGTTTTCACATAGACATTATCACATAGTTTGAGTAGATACTTTCTACTTGCTATGCATTACATTTGGTTATACATGATACATTTCACACATGACATTGAACATGGTTTACACATAAACATTCTGACATTGAACATGACATTTTGGTTGATTATTGATAAGTGACTTATGTAACGGGGCTATGTGTTATATGATAAAAGCATGGTGGATACGCCGCTGGTACTTCCTATATATAAGTGCTTTTATTATATTACACATTGTTGCGTTATCTAAATCACTTTGACAAGACATGAAACATTTTATACAAGAAAACGACATTGTTTTACAAATTTCATATTTTATACAAATTCACTTTTACTTGGTTATTCATTTAACCATGCATTATCCTTTTATTATCATTTGATTTTCACATTGATTTTCATATGATTTTATAAAGGAAAATATTTTACAAGGTTCATGACTACATTTTTGTAAAACACTTCTTTTAACTACAAGTCATGAATCCTGCATAAACAAAACCTATGTATCTCACAGGCATTTTTATGCTGACATGCCTATTTTTACGTGTGTTTCAGGTGCTAATGCATGATGATGTTTGTGCTTCACTTAGGCGGACTTGGGCCTTAGTGACTTAAAAGACAGTTATTAAAGTTATGTTTGTTTGAATTTCAAGACAATATGAACACTTTAATTAATAATACAAAACTTTAATTACCATGTGTAACACCTCGAAAATTCGCGTCCTATAATGTATTGACACGTGTCATAAGTTTGAACGTGTGAAATAATACTTTAGAAGGACTAAAGTTGACAAACATGGAAAGTATGTGAAAATACGAATTCTGAATGTCAACGATGAAAAAATATATTGTACATTAACCCTACATGATGTTTATAGCATCAAACGAATAAATCATGGATCATGCGAAGCTAAAAGTGAGAAATTACAAACTACAGGGGTTAAATGTGTCAACATGTTTAAGTTATACCTCTGAGTGACCTTTTGAAAAACCCGAAGCTTTGTAACTATTAATTATGCTCACTAGAATGCACGATATAAATTTCATAAAGTTTTGTAATCTTATGAGAAAGTT
>JARYGA010001779.1:0-86577 GCA_030545235.1 Helianthus tuberosus
TAATTTATTAGTTTGTCAAGTGCAATTATTTAGAAAACCAATTTCTAAATATTCTAAGTGTTAATATTTATTTATATGATCACATCATAAATAAATATTATAAGTGTTTGTCTAGCTTGTATTTGGGTATGACTCGACTTGGATCATAACGTACTAGCCACATCAATTTAATATGTGTCTTGGGCATGCAGAATCCAACAATCTCCCACTTGCACAAGATACATAGAAGATTGATGCAAGTAGTAAAGACCACCTAACTATAGTTTACTACCCCTAATACGTATGACTATATGTCCCATTCAATAACATCATCCCCTTCAAGTCCTTTACTTGAATATGATTTAGGTGAATCTATCATTTATCCCTTTGTTGCAGATGTCATGTTAAATCCAGAGACATAGAGTGATCATTCTCTGTTGATTTAACTTTAGCAGGCCTTAGACATCTTACTCTCAACGAATAAGAGGAACAAATCCCATCTTGACTACATACGTCTCTCACAATCACCTTGTACCACACCTGAACTTAGACTTATGTACTGTCATTTTACTAACAGCGAAGAAATAAGTCAAGGTATAATATTTGGTGAATATCAAGACCCAATATGTATCTCAGGTCAGAGGATACTATGATATTCTCCTTTACTCAAATTTACTTATGATCAATCAGAAATGATTCCATGCAGTAATATTTGAGAGCGAGTCAGTCCAATATTTGTATCCTACAAATATCTATGAACCTTGGCAGCAACACTTTGCTCTATATTCATACCTCATGAATATCCACCAATCCAAGTTCATAATAGTCTTATATTCATATTTGTTCCCACAAGTATGATCGACTACAGATATTTAGAATAAGTAACTTATTCACGGATTTAAACATGCAAAAACGGAACATAACTCAACATACCATAAAGAGTTATAATAATAATTGTTCCAATATCCAAATACAAAATAGATCAAATCCAATCACTAGAATATCGAAGTCCTAAGGCACAAGTATGACCCTTCATGCTTTGCCCGTTCAAGGAGCTTCGTGAGTGGATCCGCAATATTTTGATCAGTGTGAACTTTGTGAACACATACCTTTCCTTTTTCAACTTCATCCCTTATGTAGTTGAAATTCTGCTCAATGTACCTAGTCTTTTGATGTGCACGTTGTTCCTTGATTTGAGCAATCGTACCATCGTTATCACAAAGATCTCTAGGGGTCCTGAATGGTAGGGACTACCCCTAGATCGGCAATAATTCAAGTGGTAGATCCAAATGAATTATCTTGATCAATGAAGCGGCGATGTATTCTGATTCTGTAGTGGACAGTGCTACCCTGATTGTGATCGAGAATCATCTCGATCGGTTTGGAAACTCGTATCCATGTAACCCTTTACAACGAATTCCGAAACTCGCATCCCTGTAACCCTTTACAACGAGTTCCTCTTCACCAGATTCATATATTAGAAATATATCCTTAGTCCTTCTAAGGTATTTCAATATATTTTTAACAGTCACCCAATGGCCGTTAATCGCTGGTATCTTCTCGTAATGCTTAAAAGCGCATAACTTGTCCGGTCTAGTGCATATCATTACATACATAATGAATCCTATAGCTGATGCATATGGGATTCCTTTCATTCTTTCTTGGTCATCCTTTGAGCTTGGACTTTGAAACGCTTTCTGTCACACCCCAACCGATGGCGGAAACATCGGGGCATGGCACTGGGCGAAACAAATTGTCCAGAAGTTTCCATAACAATTATCATTACCAATTAATTTAAAGTAACATGTCCCATACCATGTCTTAAAAGGCAAACAAATTATCACAGACAAATCTAGTCAAGTAGTTCTATTCCGACAACTCGGATTTATACATAGATAGTTTATTTATTGGTTTCTAGGACCTCTTTTCCTAGCATGGATTTCATCACAACACAGAGAGCATCCTAGACCTTTCCTAGCCTCAAGTTCACAGCAAGCTAAGCATAAAAGCAACTTAAGCACCTGTCACATACGTTAAAGTAACAGTCAATACACATAGTGTAAAGGTGAGCATACAAGTTTGATAGTAGCATATAGAGTTCGAAAGCGTTACGCATAACCAGCACGTACACAGAGTGAAATGAGGCATGTTAGTTATCGACATGAACCTATCGATACCAATGACTGCGGGTTGACTGCCCAAGGCAGTTCGCGATACATTCTCACCACTGTGAGCCATGTAGGTAATTGTCCTTAACAACCCCCGAGTGAACGGGTCCTGAGTCCAAACTAATAGTACTACCGTTGCTAAGGCAGGTAGACAGCATTCCATGTGTAAACATAACAAACAAGCATTCATTTAGTCATGTATACATGCGATATCGGTTAGCGTTTAAAGTATTGCGTAGTGTGTTCGATGTGATTTTGTATAAGTAACGTATGTAACACCCAAAAGTACGTAAAGCAAAAAGGGATCGAGTATACTCACAGCGATAGATGGATTGAAGGGAGCGCTAGAGAGTAGGGTTAGCCTGAATAGATTGATAGTATAACAATAAGTGACGCGTAAAACGATGCAAGGTACAAGTGGTTCGGACAGCAGTCCGTTCGGATGGTAGTCTGATCGGACAGCCAGTCGTACGACTGGTTGTCCGTTCGGACGGTCGTCCGGTCGGATGATTGTTCGAGTGGATTGTTTCTTCCTTTGGGAAGGATGTGTTTGTGTTTGATGGCTTGAATTTTGAAGTTTTCGTTGTAGCATTTTGAAAACGTTGAAGTACCTCTACATTTCAGGTCGGTCGATCGGACGGTCGTTCGATCGGGCGGCAACCCGTTCGGTTGGCACTTCAGTGAGAACAAGTTCACAGCAGGGTGTCACTCGTTCGGACAATTGTTCGTTTGGGTGGCATCCTTTGTGCATTGAACATGTTGAAAATTGTTTAAGTGTTGAAGTTAAAATGTCTCATGATTCGGTTGGCAGTTCAATCGGATGGTAGTCCGATCGGACAACAGTTCGTTCAACATTCAGACTTCAAGTGCTGGCAAAAATGGTTTAGTGTGGGACCAAGGTGCAAGTCGTACGAATGGCCAGTCATACGGTTTGGCTGTCCATTCGGACAGCAGTCCGTTCGGACGGCACTCCGTCCTGGTTAACCTGTTCGTCTTACACTTGGTTGTTTTGATAGTTTGTCGTTTTATCGAGATATTTTGATAACGTGTTAAGCAACAGAAACCTCGTCAATACTTAGTGCTCCTGATCGGACAGGAATCACCCAAACCCGATCAGTGGACGGTTCGAGACGACGTTCCACGTTTAACCCAGAATCGATAATCACGTGGATAGAATACGGATCTTGAACCAACACAACCACAATAACGAGTAGTAAGCCGGCACAAGTTCCGATTCTATCGGTTTTGAGTGCATTGAGTGTAAAAGAGTTGAAAGAAAGTTGAAAACCATCTCTCAATCCTTTTCACCGTGAATATGTTTAGATCTATGAAAGATCTTTGTTTGTTTATGTGGAAATCAGTTAGATCTAAGTTGTTCTTGCTGGATTGAGGCCAAAACATGAAGTTCTTCAAGAACACATGATGACGTCATCCTAGAACACCTTGAATCTTGATGATTTCACGGTTAAAAGTTAAGATTCAAAAGATAAAAAGGTGTAGGAGTGCGTGTAGATTAAGGAAGTACAAGATTTAGGACGAGATCTTACCGGAATTGCGAGAAATCTGAAGAAAAGTGAGGAAAACGAGCTGGTCGGACGTCAGTTGCCAAAAGTAGAAAGTTTGAAAGTGACAAGGGGTATTTATAGGGTTACCCAAAGAGGAAAGGGCTGGTCGATCGGCTAGGCAGCCCGTGTGGACAGCCTGTCCGATCGGACGGCTGTCTGATCGGTCGGCTGGTCGAACGGCTGGTCGCCTGGTCGATCAGTCACCTCGTTCCAGTGTTCGGTGCGACGAGTTTTGATGTTTTGATTGCGATTGCGAGCGTTGCGATGCGATAGATTTTCCTAGTCAAATTACTTTTAATCCCAACTACTCAGATCTCGCACTATCTCTTTTCCACCAATTATCATACCATTTCGATTGCGATTGAGTTCGATTGCGATTCAATTGATTACCACACATAACATAAATAAACACGCACAAGTAACACATAAGGCACACCCACACGTATAACAATAACCAAAATGCGTAGTTCGAGTTGCGAGTGCGATTGCGATAGCGAGAAAGCGATTAAACATGCGATAAATAGCGATTAATATGCGATTATTAATAGATACTCCACATAATACAACTAAAGCTAAAATAAATAGACTAATTACAAGTCAAAGAAGTCAAAACAGGAATTGAGCAAGGAGAGACAGATCGCAATTAGCAATCTTGTCTTCCTTTGACTCTCCCCAATCGAATTTCCTGTCTTTCTGTGTAAGAGAAGTTAGCGGTTGAGCAATTTTTGAAAAATTCTCAATGAATCTCCGATAATATCCCGCTAAGCCCAAAAATTGTCGCACTTCAGTAGGAGTCTTGGGCGCTTCCCAACTCTTAATCGATTCGATCTTCGACGGGTCTACTTGAATACCTTTCTCGTTCACTATATGCCCGAGAAATTGTACTTCACGAATCCAAAACTCACATTTGGAAAACTTCGCGTATAAATTTTCCTTTTTGAGTAGTTCTAAGATGGTTCTCAAATGTTGTTCATGCTCGGCTGCCGATCGTGAGTATATCAAGATGTCGTCAATGAACACTATGACGAATTTGTCGAGATACGGCTTGCACACGCGGTTCATTAAATCCATGAAGACCGCTGGTGCGTTCGTTAAACCAAAAGGCATAACGAGAAACTCGTAATGACCGTAACGAGTCCGAAAAGCCGTTTTCGGTATGCTTTCTTCTTGAATCCGTAACTGATGATACCCCGATCGCAAGTCTATCTTTGAATAAAAACTCGACCCTTGAAGTTGATCGAATAAGTCGTCAATTCTCGGTAGTGGATACCGATTCTTGATGGTAAGTTTATTCAACTCTCTGTAGTCGATACACATTCTGAATGTCCCGTCCTTCTTTTTCACAAAAAGAACTGGAGCTCCCCAAGGCGAGAAACTCGGTCTGATGAATCCCTTATCCAACAACTCTTGAAGTTGTGTGGACAATTCCTGCATTTCAGAAGGTGCTAATCGATATGGAGATTTAGCTACGGGTGCGGCTCCTGGTACCAAGTCGATGTGAAATTCGACTTGTCGATAAGGCGGTAGTCCTGGCAAGTCTTCAGGAAAGACTTCAGGAAATTCTTTTACTACCGGAATATCTGTCAACTTCGGCCCATCGGCCTTCTTGTCTACAACATGCGCTAGAAAGGCAATGTAACCTTTCCGTAAGTATTTCTGCGCTTTCATGCAATTGATGATCCGCAATGGGGTGTCGCGCTTCTCTCCATGTATAACAAGTGTCTCCTTGTTCGGTAGTGGTAGGCGAATGATCTTCTCGTGGCAAACGACTTCGGCTCGATTGTTGGATAGCCAATCCATGCCAACCACTACGTCGAAACTACCCAATTCAACGGGTAAGAGATCGATATTGAATTTTTGTTCGCCAAGTTCTAAGGTACACTCCTTAACAACTTCTCCCGTCTCTATTAGTCTACCGTTAGCCAATTCTATAGAATATGGAACATCTAGTTTACTAGGTTCCAAGCGCAGAATATTTTTAAATTCTATAGAGATAAAACTAAAATCGGCTCCGGTATCAAATAATATGGATGCGAAATGATCATTGAGGAGAAACGTACCAGTGACCACATTAGGGTCTTGGCGCGCATCCTTGGCCCCAATCACAAAAGATCGACCATGAGCTTGAATTTCCTTAGGACAGTCTCTCTTGTAGTGATCCTTGCTTCCGCATCCAAAGCATCCCTGATTACGACCATTCCCGTTCCCATTCTTGTTACCAAAACCACTTCCTGATCCAGTATTGTTTCTCGTTCCCCAACATGACTCAGTACGGTGGCCAAGCTTGCCACACTTATCACACTTGACAAGCCGACAATCACCCACGTGATGAAATTTGCATCGCTCGCACTTAGGTAAAGTACCAGCGTACTTCTTAGGACCAGTGTCGTTTGTGGCTACAAACGCCTTTGCATCCTGTTGCGAGTTGTTCTGTCGCCTGTTGTTGTTGTTGTTGTTGTTGTTGGGGTTATTGTTATTGTTGTTGTGGTTGTTGTTACTGTTGTTGTTATTACTACGGGTTCCCCTTTTGAAATTCGAGTAATTCCTCTTCCCACGGTTGGAAGACTCAACATGTGTTTCCTTCTTGTCATCTCCTTTCTCAGTGAATATCTTCATCCTGACCCCGTCTTCCGTAAGACTCACGGCTATTGTCACAGCCTGAGTAATAGTCGTGGGTTTAGCTGCAGTAACCAGACTTCGAATCTTGTCAGAAAGTCCCCAGATATAGCGTTCGATACGCTTGTATTCTGGTGTCACAAGATAAGGAATCACGCGGGACAGATCGTGAAATCTTTGAGTATATCCCGTGATATCAGCTCCGACCATGGTCAGGTTCCAAAACTCATTCTCCAACTTCTGGAGTTCAGCACGAGAACAGTACTTATCCCTCATACGTTCCTTCAGTTCCTCCCACGTCAACGCATAAGCAGCGTTATCACCCAAAGTTTGCACTTGTAGGTTCCACCAGGTAAGAGCCTCGTTGAGAAACAAGCCAGTAACGAAAGTGACTTGCTGATTAGCAGAACATCTGCTCATTCTGATAGTGGAATCCGTTTTCTCAGTCCATCTCACATAAGCCACAGCACCGCCTGTGCCATCATAGTTAAGCGGCTTGCAGTCTAGAAACTGCTTGAATGTGCACCCTGAAATTGGACAACGGATTTTGAATGAGCAAACAGTGAATCGCACGAATAGATTAAGAAAGAAATTTGATGTTTTGTAATAAAAATGAATAAACGTTACCCGGAATATTTGTTCCACCTGAAGTACCGCCTGGACCCTGGCCTCCCGATCCGCCGGTGCCACCACTTGTTTCGACACGGGATGCCTCATACAGTGCGATAGCTTGAGCGATTCTCTGTTCTATAAGTGCATTCAGTTCTGCCTCGGTCGTAGGCATTGGTGGAGGTGGGGGTGGATTAGTTCGTGAACGTAAGCCTCTCCTCGGTGGCATGATTCTTCCAAAGGAGAAATAGGATAAAGATTAGACGTTGATTTTGTTTGTTCAAAAAGAAATATTCATAACATTAACAATAATATCACCATCAAATATATAATGCGAGTAAATAAGTTAACATAAATTATAAGAGATGTCCAACCAGACCTCTCATTTGCATTTAATAGATAACACCAAATTTTATTTATATATATAGTCAACCGGTTACATAATCGTTTGAAAGGAACAAAAATAGACTCGGGCTACATAACCCGGTCATACTAGTCTAGTACAACAAAAGAGATAACCAAAATCTTCCTTCCAACTGCGTTTTCCGCTGTATGTCGGCTGTCTTCAAACTTGGTGGAGCATCAAATATGTACACAAAACGACTATAACTACCCGTCCCAAAAGTATACTACCGGTAACCATAGTCTATGCTGGGGGAAAAACTGGTGGTGGAATAGGGAATAACAACCTGCGAACCTCAGAAACCCTACCCTCCAAATCAAGCACCAAATGGTGAAGGAACACACTCTGCTGCTCGAGCGTCAGTACCCGAGTAGGTAAATCCACTGGCGGTAGATCCGCTGGTGGCATCTGTGGGGGTAGTGGGGGTAATGGTGGTGGTCCTGGTGGTAGTGGTGGACCATGAAGTACCATACCAATGAGATGAGTAAGCTCATCCTCGAGTTCGCTAACTCGACGTATAACAAAGTCTATCTGATGCTCAAGTGTCTGAACACGAGCACGTAACTCAATGGTAGCAGCTGGGTGGTGCACTGAGTGATATGGATCTGTAAGGGGCATAACATGTGGGTATAGATCCATGTCCCCGGGTGGTACATGGGCGTGTCCTGAGGGTCCTGCCTCGTCAGTATGGTCTACGTGTGGTAGAATAGGAACAACCTGATCATGTGCCGGGACAACTGGCTCATCAGGTATGTCATCATCCAGCTCAATGTCTGCAGAAGAAGCATCTGCATCAGTATCGGAATCAAAAGAGATAATAATAATCGGAACCACCGGTGCGGCAACCTCTAGAATAACCAAGTCATGAGCATCCCCGTATCCCAACTCGTCACCCAAATGCTCCACTGGAATCACTGGAACTACAGCATCGTCCTCCTCGTCGAAGTCGCCAATGAAAGGCATCATGGCAAGAGGAAGGACATCCAAGGGTATAACCTCTATAACATGTTCACCCACTGGGTGACCTATGATAACAACCTCGTTGAGTAGAGGGGGCACATCTAGCACATCATCATCAATGATGTCCCCTAACATGTAAGCGTCCAATATGTCACCACCAATTGCGAACGGCTGGAAATCATCCATGTCGCTGTCAGAAGTAGAGTCGCTATCAGATAAGATGGCCTGTACCTCCGGCACAACGTCATCATCAGACACAATCTCCATGGGGTCTACATCATCGTAAATGTTACTTCCTTCGGAGGAAGACATAATATCCTGAGAAATAAGTTGTTCGACACGTATGAGCATTTGTTACGTTACATATATACACAAAATGTATTTTTCACATAAGGTTCATTTTAAGTTATCCTACTTGAGTTGTGTGGATTAACTTAAAGTTGCATGTCTACCATTTAGATGACTAAGACACTAATGTCCTTGCTTGCTTTGTATGAGATGAATTCTTGTTGAAAATGGACCATGAAAATGTTTATGCAAATGAAAACATGTGTTTGTGTTTAAATGGTTTTCATGAGAGATCCCTAGTGATTGTAGACTTAGACTCGGTAAAGAATCCTGGTTCACTACAATCGATGCTCTGATACCAGTCTGTCACACCCGCTCGTAGCGGAAACGCAAGGTGTGATCTGTCTGGTTTTCATTGCATAAATATCGATGTACATGAACAAACTATATGAATAAAACATACTCCATTGCCATTACATAGTGTTTCAAAAGATTACAACATAAGTTTAGTGTGTCGGTTACAAACCATTAACATGAAAGTAAAGCGTTATTGTTTCATACATTAACTTGAAATAAACTACAAAGGTTTAAACCATCATATTTCCTCAAAGAGGCGAAATATAATAGTTAAACCCTTCAAAAGATGGCATGGAGTTCTTGTACTTGCTATCTTGACTGGGAAATCCGACATGGTCCTTTAATTCCCTGAAATACATGTTAAGTTTGGAAAACATCAACAAAAGTTGGTGAATTCATGCAATTTTAGTTGTAAACGATGTATGAAAAACGTGAGTTGTAGTATGTAAAGCGTCAATGAAATCGTTGATCATTAATGTTTTGCAAGGACATTAATATGTGTGACGAAATAGGAAGCAAACCAACCCTAGACGATTTTATGCCGATTCCAATCGACTGGGACACAAACGCACTCTCCGTAGGGGTCCATGACCAAGAGTGGGGCTCGCCAAAACCCATTAGATCTAAGCCTTTGTTCCTTGGTCCAATCTGGATTAATGGTGCTTATAGTAAGGCCCTAATTCGCACATGATCTATGGTGTTTCATTACCTAACTTTAACATACCCTGAACATGTATCCTCCCCGATAGTTGTAAAGTTTGTAAAACATTTAAATGAATAGGGGAACATGAACTCACAGTATCGCGTCCTGAAAATAGATGTAAAATAAGACCTCACGTGCGGTCGTCCTGTATAGCGTGGCGACCTACAAACGTTCTTATTTTTGTTAGACACTTCGGTCTTTGAAAAGAACTTGAGTACAAGTCTTGTGTATTGAGTATGTGTAAGACTTGCATGTCTTTACTGTTTGTTATCTGTGTATTCGATGTATGAGTTGTTCAAATGTTCGTTAACTGTGTATTCGATGAATGAGTTGTATAGTCGGATCTCGTCCGCTGAATCTCGTGTCTTATGTGTATCACTTGTATAGTTGTGTTTCCAAAAATGGTATCATTGGGCCAAGCCCATGTTTTCAAGTTATTGGGCTTAAATAGTGCTGGGCCTCAAATAGTGTTGGGCCTCAATAGTGTTGGGCCTCAAATAGTGTTGGGCCTCAATAGTGTTGGGCCTCAAATAGTGTTGGGCCTCAATAGTGTTGGGCCTCAATAGTGTTGGGCCTCAAATAGTGTTGGGCCTCAAATAGTGTTGGGCCTCAAATAGTGTTGGGCCTCAATAGTGTTGGGCTTAAATAGTGTTGGGCTTGAATAGTGTTGGGCTTGTATAGTGTTGGGCTTGTATAGTGTTGGGCTTGTATAGTGTTGGGCTTGTATAGTGTTGGGCTTGTATAGTGTTGGGCTTTGGCCCATGTGTTTGTATTGGGCTTAGCCCATTATGAAGTATAAGCCCATTAAGAAAACTAAGCCCATTAAGTGTAAGTAGCCCATTTGTTAAAAATAGTCCATTAAGTATATTAAGCCCATTTGTTTATTAAAATAGCCCACTAGTATAAGTAAGCCTTTCATTTTTATAAAAACCCTTTTTATAAAAATTTACTAAGTATAGATGTTAATAAATAAAAACACACTAGTTTTTATAAGTTTCAAAACATCCGAAATTTGTTATCGATGACATATTTATTTTCGTGTCGAAAGATCGTCTAACGTCGTAGTAACTCCCCGGATTGGTAATTAACTTATGTAGTCGTCCGTTGTTCATTTTTGACCATAAATGGTGTCCGATTATTCGAATCGTCCGCAACTCGTTTTAAGGCGTAATTATGTGAAGTCTCGTAGGACTTTTGTTATAACATGTTTTGAGTTTAAAAGTGACATGAGATTCAAGTTCCTACAATGATATATTTAACTAATACACCAAGTAATATATCACACAAAAATTGTTTAAAATAACCAAATATATATTTTTCTAAAAAAAAATATATATTTTCCTTGTCTTTTATTTTGTAAACCCTTCTTTAATAACCTTTTTAAATCTTGTAGAGATTTACCCAAAAATGTTGTTATTTTATAAAATAAAGTTTTTATAAAAATTGGCCATATAACCTTTGTATTCTTGTCTTAACCATGTTTTATTAAACATATCATTTTCTTAATCAAATCACCAACAATTTACCCAACATCATCACTAAACATATGAGACTTTTATAACATGAAATTATCAAAATGATATCCAAATCATGTAGGGTTTTAACCATGATCATTTCATATACTAACAAGTTCAAAAACCAAGTTACATTTTAGTTTTAACAACTTTTATAAAAATCTTTAGTTGTATGTTAATTTTTATAATCTTGTGAAAGTCTTGTTTTTGAATATAAACCCTTAATACTTTCACAAGATCACTAGATATGATCATCCATCTAATCCTTTATGTTAAACCCTTTAACATAAACATGTAAAATTTTTAGATCATATCTTTCAACATCTTCTAACACTTTATTTGTAGCATAATCATCATAACAAGATCTAATAAGCATATAACATGTCTAAGATCACAATATAAACAAACATAATTATATGATAATTTTTATCTTTGCTTCTTGGTATTTTTCTTGTTCATTATGTATGATTATATATGGTTATTATCAATAATAATAACAATCATAAACATAATTTGTATAAAAAAAATAGAAGCTTACTTCTAGCACTAAGCTAGGGATGATCTTAGAGATTATTAAGAATAAAGAAGATGATGATCTTGGTGCTAGAACACTTTTGTATGGATGAAACTTCTTCCTTTCACTTCCAAGAGCTTTAGATCACTTCATGTTCCAAGGAAATCCATGTTGATCATGTAGGAGATGATAAAAATTATTGGGTTTTTGATGTGTTCTTGAGAAAAAAAGATGAAGATGTGGGAGTGTTCTTGGATGATGAATGATGAAATGAGAAGTAATGAGGTTAAAGGCTTAATGGCTAAGTGTTGAAAATAATCACCAAACTTATTCCACTTGCAACACAAAGTTAATACTAAGATATTTTACCAACATAAACAAGGGGTGGGACCCCCTTGTTCACGGTTACAAGGTGGGGGGGGGGGGGTCTCATGTGGTAAAATAACTTAGTTATTTTTTTAGATTTCTCAAGAATAGGAAAAATGTAAGTACTTTGGTGTTTAGGGTTTGCAATTTTCCGAGATGATTCGAGACTTGTAATTACCATAAACTAGCCTCGCAAGACCAAAAAAATTATTAACTAGTTCGCTAGTTGTGCCAAAATATAATTCGGCTAGTTGTTTAACGCTCGCTTCGCTAGTAAATTGTCGAAAAGTACACTTAAGGAAGTTGTAAGAAAAGTTTCCGTTATGCGTGAAATTGATATTCCATAAGTATGTTTATATGAAATTGGTGCCTAAACATCAATTTTTGTATCTTGTATTAAAAATACAATTGCTGAATTTTGCGGACAATTCATGAAATGGTCATTTTTAGCGCGTTTCGGACAGTTTTTAGTGCTACCGGGCATTGGTAAATTATTGATCGAACTCTTGTATTCCCATATAGGGTTTAATATATAAATGATATTGGACTCTCACTCGAGTCCTAAAGATGTCAATTTAGATGTTTTCTGCGAATCCGGAGTTTTCGTCAGCACTCTAGTTCACTAGGCACTACTCTAGTTGTTTCAATGTATTGTTTGCACTATTTCAAATGTACCCAATAAAAATGAATCATGTGTAATAACCAATGAATATTCCATGAGTTTTCTAAGATGTATACCATGTAATCATGCAGTCAGAATATTCAAAACACATGCTTGTATAATGTAAATCACTGTTTTAAATGTAAGTAAATTACCCGAAAGTGGCAGTTGTCACATTCTCCCCTTGTTATTTAGAATTTCGTCCCGAAATTCTAGCTTTGTTATTCTTTGCAGGAGTTTTCGGAAATAGGTGGGGATATTTTTCCTTCATTCGGTCTTCACGTTCCCAAGTATACTCGGGTCCGTGACGAGAGTTCCAACGAACCTTTACTAACTTGATACGACTTCTCCGTGTTTTATTGACCTTCCAGTCCGTGACCTCAACAGGTTCTTCAGTGAAATGGAGTTTGTCGTCAATGTGAATTTCCTCCATAGGAATAGCAACGGTTACTTGCATTGGACTCTTTTTAAGATTTGTCACATGAAACGTGTGGTGTACACTGCTAAGTTCATCAGGTAACTTCAACTTGTAGGCAACAGTGCCAATCTTTTCTAAGATTTCAAATGGTCTAATGTAACGCGGGTTAAGCTTTCCACGTTTACCGAACCTCACTACGCCTTTCCAAGGTGAGACTTTCAATAAAACTTTCTCTCCAACCTCGAAAGATGCTTGTTTTCGTTTTCCATCAGCGTAGAACTTTTGTCGATCACGAGCCGCCTTGATACGGTCTCGGATCTGAAAAATTTTATCCGTAGTATCTTGGACTAGTTCCGGACCAATTAATTGACTATCGCCCGTTTCCGCCCAACATAGCGGAGAGCGACACTTTCGACCATAAGGAGCTTCAAACGGTGCAGCTCGTATACTTGTATGGTAGCTGTTATTGTAGGAAAACTCAACTAGAGGTAGATGATTATCCCAATTGCCACCTAAATCCATAACACATGCACGAAGCATATCTTCGAGTGTTTGGATTGTCCGTTCGCTCTGGCCGTCAGTTTGTGGATGAAAGGCCGTACTTAGATTCAATTGAGATCCAAAGGCCTGTTGAAATGAATTCCATATTCTTGAAACAAAACGACCGTCTCGGTCCGAAATGATTGAAATAGGCACTCCATGACGAGCCACTATTTCTCTGAGATAGATTTCCGCTAGTTTCTCAGTACTATCCTTCTCCCGAATCGGTAAGAAGTGTGCGGACTTTGTCAATCTATCCACGATTACCCATATCATGTCATGACCTTTCGAGGTCCTGGGTAACTTCGTAATGAAGTCCATGGATATTTGTTCCCATTTCCAAGCGGGAATCTCGGGTTGTTGTAATAACCCAGATGGTTTCTGATACTCTGCCTTGACCTTCGCGCAGGTCAAGCAATTTCCAACATAGAAAGCGACATCCTTTTTGAGGTTAGGCCACCAATAGTACTCCTTTAAGTCTTTGTACATCTTATCTGATCCAGGATGGATCGAGTACTTTGACCTATGTGCTTCCTCAAAAATGAGATCTCGGAGACCTCCAAAGAATGGAACCCAAATTCTACCCGCAAAGTACAAAGTTCCATCCTCCTTTGGTACTAACTGTTTTTCCATGCCTCGAAGTGATTCTTCTAGCATATGTTCTTCCTTGAGCGCTTCTTGTTGTGCATTTTGAATTCGTGCGGTAAGATCTGTGTGAATCGTCATCTCTAGTGCTCGCACTCTTAGTGTTTTAACTCGTTCCTTGCGGCTCAAGGCGTCTGCCACAACGTTCGCCTTGCCCGGATGGTACTTGATTTCACAATCATAGTCGTTTAATAATTCAACCCAACGTCGCTGACGCATATTTAATTCTTTTTGGTTGAATATGTGTTGTAGACTCCTATGATCTGTGAAAATAGTGCACTGTGTACCATATAAGTAATGCCGCCAAATTTTTAAAGCAAACACCACCGCGCCTAGCTCTAGGTCGTGAGTGGTATAGTTCTTCTCGTGAACTTTCAGTTGGCGGGACGCGTACGCGATAACCTTTTTACGTTGCATGAGTACACAACCCAAACCTTGATGCGAAGCATCACAGTATACCACAAAGTCATCGGTACCGTCGGGTAATGATAAGATTGGTGCAATGCACAACTTGTCTTTAAGATGTTGAAATGCTGCTTCTTGTTTCTCTCCCCAATCGAATTTCCTGTCTTTCTGTGTAAGAGAAGTTAGCGGTTGAGCAATTTTTGAAAAATTCTCAATGAATCTCCGATAATATCCCGCTAAGCCCAAAAATTGTCGCACTTCAGTAGGAGTCTTGGGCGCTTCCCAACTCTTAATCGATTCGATCTTCGACGGGTCTACTTGAATACCTTTCTCGTTCACTATATGCCCGAGAAATTGTACTTCACGAATCCAAAACTCACATTTGGAAAACTTCGCGTATAAATTTTCCTTTTTGAGTAGTTCTAAGATGGTTCTCAAATGTTGTTCATGCTCGGCTGCCGATCGTGAGTATATCAAGATGTCGTCAATGAACACTATGACGAATTTGTCGAGATACGGCTTGCACACGCGATTCATTAAATCCATGAAGACCGCTGGTGCGTTCGATAAACCAAAAGGCATAACGAGAAACTCGTAATGACCGTAACGAGTCCGAAAAGCCGTTTTCGGTATGCTTTCTTCTTGAATCCGTAACTGATGATACCCCGATCGCAAGTCTATCTTTGAATAAAAACTCGACCCTTGAAGTTGATCGAATAAGTCGTCAATTCTCGGTAGTGGATACCGATTCTTGATGGTAAGTTTATTCAACTCTCTGTAGTCGATACACATTCTGAATGTCCCGTCCTTCTTTTTCACAAAAAGAACTGGAGCTCCCCAAGGCGAGAAACTCGGTCTGATGAATCCCTTATCCAACAACTCTTGAAGTTGTGTGGACAATTCCTGCATTTCAGAAGGTGCTAATCGATATGGAGATTTAGCTACGGGTGCGGCTCCTGGTACCAAGTCGATGTGAAATTCGACTTGTCGATAAGGCGGTAGTCCTGGCAAGTCTTCAGGAAAGACTTCAGGAAATTCTTTTACTACCGGAATATCTGTCAACTTCGGCCCATCGGCCTTCTTGTCTACAACATGCGCTAGAAAGGCAATGTAACCTTTCCGTAAGTATTTCTGCGCTTTCATGCAATTGATGATCCGCAATGGGGTGTCGCGCTTCTCTCCATGTATAACAAGTGTCTCCTTGTTCGGTAGTGGTAGGCGAATGATCTTCTCGTGGCAAACGACTTCGGCTCGATTGTTGGATAGCCAATCCATGCCAACCACTACGTCGAAACTACCCAATTCAACGGGTAAGAGATCGATATTGAATTTTTGTTCGCCAAGTTCTAAGGTACACTCCTTAACAACTTCTCCCGTCTCTATTAGTCTACCATTAGCCAATTCTATAGAATATGGAACATCTAGTTTACTAGGTTCCAAGCGCAGAATATTTTTAAATTCTATAGAGATAAAACTAAAATCGGCTCCGGTATCAAATAATATGGATGCGAAATGATCATTGAGGAGAAACGTACCAGTGACCACATTAGGGTCTTGGCGCGCATCCTTGGCCCCAATCACAAAAGATCGACCATGAGCTTGAATTTCCTTAGGACAGTCTCTCTTGTAGTGATCCTTGCTTCCGCATCCAAAGCATCCCTGATTACGACCATTCCCGTTCCCATTCTTGTTACCAAAACCACTTCCTGATCCAGTATTGTTTCTCGTTCCCCAACATGACTCAGTACGGTGGCCAAGCTTGCCACACTTATCACACTTGACAAGCCGACAATCACCCACGTGATGAAATTTGCATCGCTCGCACTTAGGTAAAGTACCAGCGTACTTCTTAGGACCAGTGTCGTTTGTGGCTACAAACGCCTTTGCATCCTGTTGCGAGTTGTTCTGTCGCCTGTTGTTGTTGTTGTTGTTGTTGTTGGGGTTATTGTTATTGTTGTTGTGGTTGTTGTTACTGTTGTTGTTATTACTACGGGTTCCCCTTTTGAAATTCGAGTAATTCCTCTTCCCACGGTTGGAAGACTCAACATGTGTTTCCTTCTTGTCATCTCCTTTCTCAGTGAATATCTTCATCCTGACCCCGTCTTCCGTAAGACTCACGGCTATTGTCACAGCCTGAGTAATAGTCGTGGGTTTAGCTGCAGTAACCAGACTTCGAATCTTGTCAGAAAGTCCCCAGATATAGCGTTCGATACGCTTGTATTCTGGTGTCACAAGATAAGGAATCACGCGGGACAGATCGTGAAATCTTTGAGTATATCCCGTGATATCAGCTCCGACCATGGTCAGGTTCCAAAACTCATTCTCCAACTTCTGGAGTTCAGCACGAGAACAGTACTTATCCCTCATACGTTCCTTCAGTTCCTCCCACGTCAACGCATAAGCAGCGTTATCACCCAAAGTTTGCACTTGTAGGTTCCACCAGGTAAGAGCCTCGTTGAGAAACAAGCCAGTAACGAAAGTGACTTGCTGATTAGCAGAACATCTGCTCATTCTGATAGTGGAATCCGTTTTCTCAGTCCATCTCACATAAGCCACAGCACCGCCTGTGCCATCATAGTTAAGCGGCTTGCAGTCTAGAAACTGCTTGAATGTGCACCCTGAAATTGGACAACGGATTTTGAATGAGCAAACAGTGAATCGCACGAATAGATTAAGAAAGAAATTTGATGTGTTGTAATAAAAACGAATAAACGTTACCCGGAATATTTGTTCCACCTGAAGTACCGCCTGGACCCTGGCCTCCCGATCCGCCGGTGCCACCACTTGTTTCGACACGGGATGCCTCATACAGTGCGATAGCTTGAGCGATTCTCTGTTCTATAAGTGCATTCAGTTCTGCCTCGGTCGTAGGCATTGGTGGAGGTGGGGGTGGATTAGTTCGTGAACGTAAGCCTCTCCTCGGTGGCATGATTCTTCCAAAGGAGAAATAGGATAAAGATTAGACGTTGATTTTGTTTGTTCAAAAAGAAATATTCATAACATTAACAATAATATCACCATCAAATATATAATGCGAGTAAATAAGTTAACATAAATTATAAGAGATGTCCAACCAGACCTCTCATTTGCATTTAATAGATAACACCAAATTTTATTTATATATATAGTCAACCGGTTACATAATCGTTTGAAAGGAACAAAAATAGACTCGGGCTACATAACCCGGTCATACTAGTCTAGTACAACAAAAGAGATAACCAAAATCTTCCTTCCAACTGCGTTTTCCGCTGTATGTCGGCTGTCTTCAAACTTGGTGGAGCATCAAATATGTACACAAAACGACTATAACTACCCGTCCCAAAAGTATACTACCGGTAACCATAGTCTATGCTGGGGGAAAAACTGGTGGTGGAATAGGGAATAACAACCTGCGAACCTCAGAAACCCTACCCTCCAAATCAAGCACCAAATGGTGAAGGAACACACTCTGCTGCTCGAGCGTCAGTACCCGAGTAGGTAAATCCACTGGCGGTAGATCCGCTGGTGGCATCTGTGGGGGTAGTGGGGGTAATGGTGGTGGTCCTGGTGGTAGTGGTGGACCATGAAGTACCATACCAATGAGATGAGTAAGCTCATCCTCGAGTTCGCTAACTCGACGTATAACAAAGTCTATCTGATGCTCAAGTGTCTGAACACGAGCACGTAACTCAATGGTAGCAGCTGGGTGGTGCACTGAGTGATATGGATCTGTAAGGGGCATAACATGTGGGTATAGATCCATGTCCCCGGGTGGTACATGGGCGTGTCCTGAGGGTCCTGCCTCGTCAGTATGGTCTACGTGTGGTAGAATAGGAACAACCTGATCATGTGCCGGGACAACTGGCTCATCAGGTATGTCATCATCCAGCTCAATGTCTGCAGAAGAAGCATCTGCATCAGTATCGGAATCAAAAGAGATAATAATAATCGGAACCACCGGTGCGGCAACCTCTAGAATAACCAAGTCATGAGCATCCCCGTATCCCAACTCGTCACCCAAATGCTCCACTGGAATCACTGGAACTACAGCATCGTCCTCCTCGTCGAAGTCGCCAATGAAAGGCATCATGGCAAGAGGAAGGACATCCAAGGGTATAACCTCTATAACATGTTCACCCACTGGGTGACCTATGATAACAACCTCGTTGAGTAGAGGGGGCACATCTAGCACATCATCATCAATGATGTCCCCTAACATGTAAGCGTCCAATATGTCACCACCAATTGCGAACGGCTGGAAATCATCCATGTCGCTGTCAGAAGTAGAGTCGCTATCAGATAAGATGGCCTGTACCTCCGGCACAACGTCATCATCAGACACAATCTCCATGGGGTCTACATCATCGTAAATGTTACTTCCTTCGGAGGAAGACATAATATCCTGAGAAATAAGTTGTTCGACACGTATGAGCATTTGTTACGTTACATATATACACAAAATGTATTTTTCACATAAGGTTCATTTTAAGTTATCCTACTTGAGTTGTGTGGATTAACTTAAAGTTGCATGTCTACCATTTAGATGACTAAGACACTAATGTCCTTGCTTGCTTTGTATGAGATGAATTCTTGTTGAAAATGGACCATGAAAATGTTTATGCAAATGAAAACATGTGTTTGTGTTTAAATGGTTTTCATGAGAGATCCCTAGTGATTGTAGACTTAGACTCGGTAAAGAATCCTGGTTCACTACAATCGATGCTCTGATACCAGTCTGTCACACCCGCTCGTAGCGGAAACGCAAGGTGTGATCTGTCTGGTTTTCATTGCATAAATATCGATGTACATGAACAAACTATATGAATAAAACATACTCCATTGCCATTACATAGTGTTTCAAAAGATTACAACATAAGTTTAGTGTGTCGGTTACAAACCATTAACATGAAAGTAAAGCGTTATTGTTTCATACATTAACTTGAAATAAACTACAAAGGTTTAAACCATCATATTTCCTCAAAGAGGCGAAATATAATAGTTAAACCCTTCAAAAGATGGCATGGAGTTCTTGTACTTGCTATCTTGACTGGGAAATCCGACATGGTCCTTTAATTCCCTGAAATACATGTTAAGTTTGGAAAACATCAACAAAAGTTGGTGAATTCATGCAATTTTAGTTGTAAACGATGTATGAAAAACGTGAGTTGTAGTATGTAAAGCGTCAATGAAATCGTTGATCATTAATGTTTTGCAAGGACATTAATACGTGTGACGAAATAGGAAGCAAACCAACCCTAGACGATTTTATGCCGATTCCTATCGACTGGGACACAAACGCACTCTCCGTAGGGGTCCATGACCAAGAGTGGGGCTCGCCAAAACCCATTAGATCTAAGCCTTTGTTCCTTGGTCCAATCTGGATTAATGGTGCTTATAGTAAGGCCCTAATTCGCACATGATCTATGGTGTTTCATTACCTAACTTTAACATACCCTGAACATGTATCCTCCCCGATAGTTGTAAAGTTTGTAAAACATTTAAATGAATAGGGGAACATGAACTCACAGTATCGCGTCCTGAAAATAGATGTAAAATAAGACCTCACGTGCGGTCGTCCTGTATAGCGTGGCGACCTACAAACGTTCTTATTTTTGTTAGACACTTCGGTCTTTGAAAAGAACTTGAGTACAAGTCTTGTGTATTGAGTATGTGTAAGACTTGCATGTCTTTACTGTTTGTTATCTGTGTATTCGATGTATGAGTTGTTCAAATGTTCGTTAACTGTGTATTCGATGAAAGAGTTGTATAGTCGGATCTCGTCCGCTGAATCTCGTGTCTTATGTGTATCACTTGTATAGTTGTGTTTCCAAAAATGGTATCATTGGGCCAAGCCCATGTTTTCAAGTTATTGGGCTTAAATAGTGCTGGGCCTCAAATAGTGCTGGGCCTCAATAGTGTTGGGCCTCAAATAGTGTTGGGCCTCAATAGTGTTGGGCCTCAAATAGTGTTGGGCCTCAATAGTGTTGGGCCTCAATAGTGTTGGGCCTCAAATAGTGTTGGGCCTCAAATAGTGTTGGGCCTCAAATAGTGTTGGGCCTCAATAGTGTTGGGCTTAAATAGTGTTGGGCTTGAATAGTGTTGGGCTTGTATAGTGTTGGGCTTGTATAGTGTTGGGCTTGTATAGTGTTGGGCTTGTATAGTGTTGGGCTTGTATAGTGTTGGGCTTGTATAGTGTTGGGCTTTGGCCCATGTGTTTGTATTGGGCTTAGCCCATTATGAAGTATAAGCCCATTAAGAAAACTAAGCCCATTAAGTGTAAGTAGCCCATTTGTTAAAAATAGTCCATTAAGTATATTAAGCCCATTTGTTTATTAAAATAGCCCACTAGTATAAGTAAGCCTTTCATTTTTATAAAAACCCTTTTTATAAAAATTTACTAAGTATAGATGTTAATAAATAAAAACACACTAGTTTTTATAAGTTTCAAAACATCCGAAATTTGTTATCGATGACATATTTATTTTCGTGTCGAAAGATCGTCTAACGTCGTAGTAACTCCCCGGATTGGTAATTAACTTATGTAGTCGTCCGTTGTTCATTTTTGACCATAAATGGTGTCCGATTATTCGAATCGTCCGCAACTCGTTTTAAGGCGTAATTATGTGAAGTCTCGTAGGACTTTTGTTATAACATGTTTTGAGTTTAAAAGTGACATGAGATTCAAGTTCCTACAATGATATATTTAACTAATACACCAAGTAATATATCACACAAAAATTGTTTAAAATAACCAAATATATATTTTTCTAAAAAAAAATATATATTTTCCTTGTCTTTTATTTTGTAAACCCTTCTTTAATAACCTTTTTAAATCTTGTAGAGATTTACCCAAAAATGTTGTTATTTTATAAAATAAAGTTTTTATAAAAATTGGCCATATAACCTTTGTATTCTTGTCTTAACCATGTTTTATTAAACATATCATTTTCTTAATCAAATCACCAACAATTTACCCAACATCATCACTAAACATATGAGACTTTTATAACATGAAATTATCAAAATGATATCCAAATCATGTAGGGTTTTAACCATGATCATTTCATATACTAACAAGTTCAAAAACCAAGTTACATTTTAGTTTTAACAACTTTTATAAAAATCTTTAGTTGTATGTTAATTTTTATAATCTTGTGAAAGTCTTGTTTTTGAATATAAACCCTTAATACTTTCACAAGATCACTAGATATGATCATCCATCTAATCCTTTATGTTAAACCCTTTAACATAAACATGTAAAATTTTTAGATCATATCTTTCAACATCTTCTAACACTTTATTTGTAGCATAATCATCATAACAAGATCTAATAAGCATATAACATGTCTAAGATCACAATATAAACAAACATAATTATATGATAATTTTTATCTTTGCTTCTTGGTATTTTTCTTGTTCATTATGTATGATTATATATGGTTATTATCAATAATAATAACAATCATAAACATAATTTGTATAAAAAAAAATAGAAGCTTACTTCTAGCACTAAGCTAGGGATGATCTTAGAGATTATTAAGAATAAAGAAGATGATGATCTTGGTGCTAGAACACTTTTGTATGGATGAAACTTCTTCCTTTCACTTCCAAGAGCTTTAGATCACTTCATGTTCCAAGGAAATCCATGTTGATCATGTAGGAGATGATAAAAATTATTGGGTTTTTGATGTGTTCTTGAGAAAAAAAGATGAAGATGTGGGAGTGTTCTTGGATGATGAATGATGAAATGAGAAGTAATGAGGTTAAAGGCTTAATGGCTAAGTGTTGAAAATAATCACCAAACTTATTCCACTTGCAACACAAAGTTAATACTAAGATATTTTACCAACATAAACAAGGGGTGGGACCCCCTTGTTCACGGTTACAAGGTGGGGGGGGGGGGGTCTCATGTGGTAAAATAACTTAGTTATTTTTTTAGATTTCTCAAGAATAGGAAAAATGTAAGTACTTTGGTGTTTAGGGTTTGCAATTTTCCGAGATGATTCGAGACTTGTAATTACCATAAACTAGCCTCGCAAGACCAAAAAAATTATTAACTAGTTCGCTAGTTGTGCCAAAATATAATTCGGCTAGTTGTTTAACGCTCGCTTCGCTAGTAAATTGTCGAAAAGTACACTTAAGGAAGTTGTAAGAAAAGTTTCCGTTATGCGTGAAATTGATATTCCATAAGTATGTTTATATGAAATTGGTGCCTAAACATCAATTTTTGTATCTTGTATTAAAAATACAATTGCTGAATTTTGCGGACAATTCATGAAATGGTCATTTTTAGCGCGTTTCGGACAGTTTTTAGTGCTACCGGGCATTGGTAAATTATTGATCGAACTCTTGTATTCCCATATAGGGTTTAATATATAAATGATATTGGACTCTCACTCGAGTCCTAAAGATGTCATTTTAGATGTTTTCTGCGAATCCGGAGTTTTCGTCAGCACTCTAGTTCACTAGGCACTACTCTAGTTGTTTCAATGTATTGTTTGCACTATTTCAAATGTACCCAATAAAAATGAATCATGTGTAATAACCAATGAATATTCCATGAGTTTTCTAAGATGTATACCATGTAATCATGCAGTCAGAATATTCAAAACACATGCTTGTATAATGTAAATCACTGTTTTAAATGTAAGTAAATTACCCGAAAGTGGCAGTTGTCACAGTTCCTCCGGTAGTTCGAGTCTGTAGGCGACTTTTCCGATCCTTTCCAGAATCTTAAAAGGTCCAACATATCGAGGCGCTAGTTTCCCTTTCTTGCCGAACCTGACCACACCCTTCCAAGGTGATACATTTAGGAGTACGTAGTCGCCAACGTCAAATTCAAGGGGCTTGCGTCGTCTATCGGTGTAACTTTTCTGTCGACTTCGAGCTTTCAACAAGTTGTCTCGAATTTGGAGGACTTTGTCAGTCGTTTCTTGCAACAGCTCGGGACCGGTTAATTGCGAGTGACCGATCTCGTGCCATACAATAGGCGATCGACACGTTGTTGGACCCGAAATGAGTCGATCAGAGGCGTTCTATTCAAAATGAAAGGCGGAAACAGACATTATGAGTTGAATTCAGCTAGATATCACTTTTAACTATCGTTTATATTGATCTGGAACAGTTTTACAGCAAGACGACACTTCGACAGAGCTTCGCCGTCGGAAACACACATACATGAACTTCTACAAGCGAAATCAGATCACATATATATATAGGCTGGGTGATTCCGCTTGAACATGCTCAAGCTCAAGCGGAATACCGTTCAAGCGAAATTACAAGCTCAAGCGAAATCAAGACTCTCAAGCGAGATCACCTGTTCAAGCGAAATCAGCTATTTCGCTTGAACCTGCCATGCTCTCTTCAAGCGGAATAAGCCCTTTGACTTGTTTTCTCGATCTTCGTGCCATGTGCATTGTAAGACTCGATACAAGATGAAGTCGACAGACCCATGCACTAACAGTATAAAGCCTCGAATGGTGCCATTTGAATGCTGGAATGATAACTGTTGTTGTACGAGAACTCGACTAACGGCAGGTATGCATCCCAATTACCACCGAAATCTATGACACACGAACGGAGCATGTCTTCAAGAGTACGGATCGTTCTTTTAGTCTGTTCATCGGTTTGAGGGTGGAAAGCTGTACTTAGATTAAGCGATCTACCGAGAGCCGTTTGAAACATTTCCCACAGTCGCGAGGTAAACCGAGCATCACGGTCAGAGATGATGTCGCGAGGTGTCCCATGTCGACAAATGATCCCATTGGTGTAGATTCGGGCTAATTGTTCTACCTTGTAGTCTTCCCGTATTGGCAAAAAGTGAGCAGATTTGGTCAAACGGTCAACAACAACCCAAATGTTGTCGTGACCTGATGACGTGTGCGGAAGATTTGTTATGACGTCCATAGCTATACTCTCCCATTTCCATATAGGGATCGACGGTTGTTCGAGTAAGCCAGAGGGTCTTTGGTGTTCAGCCTTGACCTTTGCACAAGTCAGGCGCTTCCCAACGTAGAGAGCAATATCCCTTATCATGCCCGGCCACCAGTACTTGTAGCGAAGATCCTGGTACATTTTGTCGGCACCGGGATGAATAGAATATCGGGATTTGTGGGCTTCGTCCATCAAAATCTGTCGCAAATCGGTCCATTTAGGGATCCAAATTCGGTCCAGATAATGGAATATCCCATTCGGCTTATTCACAAGTTGAGCTCCATCGTGTTAGTGCAGTATGTCTATTGCCTCCGTCATCTCAAGACCGTAGCAGAAATAGATTAATTCTAGGCTTATTTTGTAATATCTAGTTAGTAAAAGAAAATGTGGCATAACTGTAAATAAGGAGAACCTCCTTATAACCTTGGCCTATAAATAGAACCATTAGGGTTCTCATTTAGAACTTTTGAGACTTTTGCCATTTTGCACATTTAGAGAAGATAGAAGCTAGAGAGAGAAAGTAGAGAGAGAAAGGCAAAAGGTGATTCAAGTTTCTTTGTAGTTTTCACATCTATATCGAATCACAGATTATATTACGTCTCGTGTGTTTCGGTCTCGTTCGTGCACGGATTCCGCACGTCGCACGGTCGGTTCGTAATCGTTTCGGAGTCAAAACCGGTCCTTACAAGTGGTATCAGAGCAGGTGCTTGGTTGCGAAGATCAAACGCACAGAATCGTACAAGATTTGATCAGATTCAGAGCCAAAATCATCCAGATTTGTCAAATTCTTCATATTTTTCTTGTTCTTCACGTTTTTATCTGATTTTTGTCAAATTGAACAGGTTTCTACGGTCGAAAATTGCTGATTTTCGGATATGTTATGCGAAAGTACCTGATCTACAAGCCTACAAATTTTCAGATCTTAATTCCTAGCCGTTTAAGAGAAATCTTAATTTTTGTGGTTCGAAAGTTTGTAAAAATGTTGAATGTTGTTGCTGTTATGATTACTGTTCACCGCGCGGATGGCAATCCGTGCGAATGACCCTCCGTGTCAAGTCATCTCCATGTGCAGTTCATTAAAAGTGTTGACTTGTTGACTGATTGTTCGCGCGGATAACAATCCGAGGCATTACATTTTCATTTAAAAGATTTGACTATTGTTGACCTATCCGAGCGAATTACTTGTCCGCACGAATAGCAATCCGCGTCACAACAATCCGGGTTGACTTTATTTGACCTATCCGGATGGACACTTGTCCGCGCGAATAGCAATCCGCGTCACAACAATCCGAGTCTTGTGTTATCACCTGTGCGTGTCATTTAGTCAACTTGGTCAGTGTGTTTTAATTGTAAGACATCAGACTTCATGTGATCAAAGTAATTCTTGCATGTGATAGTGATAAATTTTGTCGGCCACTATTATTGATTGCATGTGATTTGTTTTAATTCTTGATGTCAGATTGCATGTGATATTGTCTGCTATTGATAGCTTAAATGTGTTGATTAATAATTGTCAGCCACCCTTTGTAAAGTTGTTGATTGCATGTGATTTGTGTCAGCTCGTTGAATCACCTTCATCCGCACGGATCCCCACCCGTACGGATTATCTTCAACCACACACCATCCGGACGAATCACCACTATCCGCATGGATCCTCATCCGGACGGATCACACCATCCGATCGTTCAACATATTCATCCGCACGGATCCCCATCCGCACGGATCTCCATCTGGACTATCCCATCCGTTCGATCAACAACCTCTCCCGAACGGACAGCGTTGTCACACGATTATTTTCACTGTTGACTTGTGTTGACTCACTTGATCGGATACCCGTCCGATTCATTTGTTTGATATTGATTAAACTCACTATGTTTGTTTGTTCGTGATTCAGGTGATTGAAGATATACAAAGTGCAAATTCAAGACAAAATTTGAAGATGTCGAGCAGCGGTGAAGAATTTTACAACACGTTCTACAATGCCTTTACTTCAGAATCATCCGAAAGAAGATCTGAAATAAGAGAGTATTCGAAAGAGATTTCAGAAAATTTGAAATATGACAATATGTATGGAAGCCAACAGAAACCACCGAAGCTAATGAAGATTGAAGATTATAACGGGTGGAAAATCGGTTTGAGGGTTGGGTAAAAGCTTTCGCTCCTGAAAGCTGGTTAAAATTGAAAAATGTATATACAGAACCAGTGAAAGAAGGAGGAGAGTTAGTAGAGGAAAAAGAGTTCACAGAAATAGATATAAAAAATGTTGTGGCTGAATATAAAATGACTACATTGATAAAACAATCAGTGAGAGAAGACATTATTTCATTACTTGAACATGAGAAAATATCGAAGAGTTTGTGGGAAGCGTTAGAGAGAAAATGTGTAGGTACATCTGAAATTGTGAAAAACAAAAAGAAACTGTTACGTAAAGAATTTGATTTATTTGGTTGTATGAACAATGAATCTGTCTGTAAAATGATCGAGAGATTTGGGCATCTGAAGATGGAGCTGGCCAGACACAAAATCACATATACTCAAGAGGATCTGGTTGATAAATTGTTTGATTCATTGCCGAATGATCAAGATTGGCAATACTTTGCTCTAATGTTAAAGAACACAATCAAGTTTGAAGATTTAACAGTGGATTTGCTGATTGAAAGACTTGAAAGCCATGAGTTGGAGATAAAGAGATCTAAAGTCAACAATCCAGCTCATCAGCAGAATGTGGAGTTGTACTACCGAGGAAATCTACTACAAGCTGGGTCTCCAAGAACAGCGTTTTCTGCAGAAAGCTCAAATTCCGTGAACAATGAAAGTCCTCACAGTGGTTTTCACAGTGGATCTTTTTCAACAACATCGAGCCAATCTGCATCAAAGAATGTATTCCAATGCAACATTGCAGTAGATTTGAAGAATACTCAAAATTTCAATGAGGAGTCTGCAAAGCAACATATGGTCTTCTTAGCATCTGTGTTGGAGTCGTATGAGAGCCTTGTGGCAGGCAAGATAGGCAACACCAACCTGACGAAGGAAGACTACGATCAAATAGATCATGAGGAGATGGAATTGATCGACATAAGGTGGTGTATGGCTAGTGCAGTGAGGAGGGCACAACGTTTTATGGAGATCACTGGAAGAACGTCTATTGGTGGACCATCTACCAAGTTAGGTTTTGACAAATCCAAAGTGACATGCTTCAAATGTAAACAGAAAGGTCACTTTAAATGTGAGTGCAGAAATGATTATGCTGATGATACTGCTAATCCGTTCAGAGAAGACTACTACAAGAAAGTAATCTATCATCAGAACAAATCTGAACCTCCTAGATTGAAGCAGCCTGAAGAAAAATCAAGAGCTCTGGCAGTTATTCATGACGATGAAGGTTATGACTGGAGTCAAGTTCTTCCTGAAGAAGATGCAAGTGGATATGCATTTGTAGCTAATGTTGATCATGACAGATGGTGGAGAAATGATTACGCGAGATGGGAAATCGAAAAATTAAGGGAACCATTCAAAGAAGCCCAGAGAGCAAAAAGATGGAATGACGAATTAGAATGTTACATGGATCCACGGGGTAATCCAGTTGTTGACCCATCAAAGGTGGATTTTGAAGCTGTAACAAATTTGCTTCCAAGACAGGCTACTTTAAACACAAGAAGGTTATCTGATAAAGAATATTTGCCGGATTTGGTGCGTAAGATAAAGGAAGTTTGCGAAGCGAGTCTACCAAAGGTGGTAGAAATGAAGAAGAGAAAAGAAGAAGAGTTGAAAAGGCTAGTTGAAGAAGTGAAGATTACTGCAAAGCTTGCTGCTGAGGAAGAGCAGAAGATTGAAGAAGAACAGAAAGAAGAAGAAGAAGAGCAGAACAAAGAGGAAGATCAAAAAGCTGAGACAGAAGAACTGGTGCTGAAAAAGACTGAGGTAAATGAATCTTCTGACTTATCGAATGTTGAGATTGTTGATAACAATGAAAACAAGTGCAGGAATTGCATAGAAATGTGCAAAGCCTGTACTAAAAAAGATGACATCATAAAAACAAAAGATAATGAAATAGACAAACTTGAAAATGTTTTCACAACAAAATGTAAAGAAATGATTGACAAAGAAGAAATTTTGAAACTAAAGGTCGAAAAGCTGACACAGAAGTGTCAAGATCTTGAAAAGGATAATGATGTGTATAGACAAATGTGTTCAGCAAAATGTGTTGATTGTGTTGAAAAAGACACCAAATTTCAAGATTTTCAAAAAGAGTATGATTCTTTAAAGTGGTCGAGTCAGAGAGTACAAGAAGCTTATGATACTTTGAAGAACCAAGTCAAATGTTTTGATCAAAGATTGTCTGAAACTTTGGTAACTAAAGAAATGTATGAGAGACAGTTTAAAGAAAAGCAACTTGAATTAAACAAGTGTATTGATGAAATTGCTAATCTCAAACAAGTTTTGGTTGAAAAAGAAAAGGTTGTTACCAAACTTCAAAGTTATCATAACTCTTCGTACATTCTCGAACGCATTTTCATCATCACACCAGATGACAAAGATACTGACAAGAACAAAAAGGGTATTGGTTCAGAATTTCATCAGGTACCACCACCATTGAGAAACAATTATACTTTTTATGATGAGGAAAATGTGGCAAAAGGTTTGAACATAGTTGACCAATTACCTGAAAGTATTGATGTGACTTACGCCAAATCTGATGAGGCTAATGATTCAGAGGTGGTAAGTAAGGTTGTTGAAAGCGTTTTGAAAGATGAGTCAACCAAAGGTAAGTCTGAATCACATGATGAAAATGAGGGAAATTTTCATGATGGTTATCTCAAACATTCAAAATCTGAGAAAGTTGTGAATGATGATTCAAAAGGATTGGTTTACACCATGATTGGATCGGACAAATTATTCTTAGATGTTGTATTCCCGATTCAGAATGTGATTTCAGAAAAGGTTGATAAAGTTTTCAAAATGGTTGAGATTGAGAAGTCTGAGATTCCAAAGTTTGCTGGTAAAGGTCACAAAACTTTTTATAATAAACCTGGTTTCAAGAAGAAAAACATGAAGGTTGGGTTGGGTTATAAAAAGAAACAAAATTGGAAGAAAAATGAAGTGCCAAATTCTCAGGCAAAGATGATTTTTGTTCAAGGAAAAAGTTTTGAAGAAGAGGAAAAACTCAAATTTAGACAACAGTCTAATGAAGAGTTTTGTGCTCAAAAGAAAAGGCAACAACCACAGGTTAAAGATGTTTCAAAAATAACATGTTTTAAGTGTGATCAAATTGGACATCTTGCACGAAAGTGTCCGAATCTGAAACCTGTGGATGTTGAAAATGTTGAGAAACAAAAATCTGAGGGTGTGAAACAAAGGTCAGCCAGATTTGATTCAAAACAAACTTGGAGGTATAACACAAACAAGTTTGCTTCGAATTAAACTTGGAAACCAAAACAGACTAGGTCTGATTCAAAACAAATACAGATTTTTCACACACCCAGAGTCAGAACAACTCAAAGTTGGAAAACATCTGTTGATATGACAAAACCCCAAGAGTTTTGGAAACCAAAAGTTGTTCAAAAACAAAATGTTCAAAAAGAATCACATTTTTACAAAAGAGGTACTCCGAAAGGTCAAACATGGAGTGTTAAGAAACAAGTGACTTTGATAAAAGATGAAAAGGTCGAAGTCAAAGATGAAAACGTTTTTGTGAATGATGACAAAGAATTTCCAAAGTTGAAGGAAGTTTATTGTGTTGAAATGCCTAAGGTCCAACAGACCTGGGCTAAATTGTTCAAGTAATTGAGTTTTTGTGATTGTGCAGGTGCTCATGAAGTTTGATTGTCAAGGAAGAGAATTGATGAGCAGCCTGGCACAGGAAGAGAAGGCTGCTGAACCCTGATTTGGTTGAACAGGAAGTTTATCGTTTTCTGTACATAAATAAACAATGATTCAAAAACCCTAAAAATTGAAAAACTTAAAAACCAAAAATATGTTTGTTTTTAATTTTTTTGTCAAAAAATTCAAAAATTTGTTGCTTGAATATGCCGAAACCCTCACGGCTGAACAAACATGATTACTTTCACAAGATTGAAAAACGGTTTTCAAACTGTCGAAAATCAATGGGTTGTAAATCATGGGGGTAATTAGTACTATATGTTATATTTTCTGTAATTCAGTACACGAGAAGCAGAAAATGGATGGCGAGTCGAAGCTATCAGTATCGGGTTGTCAAATTTTTTTAATGCTTTTGAATTTTAGGGGGAGAAAAGTTGTCAGAAAATCCAAAAACATTAGAAAATTTGAAAAAGCCAAAAACATGATAAAATTCGAAAATGAGTTTTTGTGTAAAAAGAGGAAATGATAGTACATCAGTAGACAGTTACAGTATGCTAAAGAAATGTAATGATTAAATAGTGTTAAACAGTCTCACTGATGATATGCCGATAGGTTATTATACATTTAGTAAACTTTTCCGGGATATAAATCTAAATTCAAACTTGCTTATTTCGTGGGGAACACTACTTGGATATATAGGTAACCCCTGAAATCTTGTTTGAAAGATTCCTTTTTCTGATATACTAGGTCTTTATACTCAGCGATATCTGGGGTATTATTCCGGGACTTCTGCTGAATGGAAGTTCTGACCTAGTCCTCGAATAATACTTTTCGCAAATGCTTGAAACATAGCATCACCCTCAGCATATATGATAAGACAATAAAATTGCTTAGCAATGCTGTTGTAAAAAAGATCCTCTAAACGGGACACACCCAAGTTGAGTCATGATCTCTCTGCTGAACGGTAGTTCTGACCTGAGCTCTCATGATTCTTCATAATTTATTAACCCCTTACAGATATCATTTGTGGTATACTCACCTGTAAGACTGAATATTGGGATCTGGATACGGGAGTATATTCAAGAGGTGGGACACATGAATGAGTTTAAGTTCTTAAAACACCTAATTCGTATCCTGAATCAGTTGAAATTTGTGTGAAAATTTAAGTGGATTAGTATATCGACAATCTAAGTGAATTGTTTAATTCTTAATGTGTAACTAAGCTCAACGGTACTTGTGACTTGTCAAAAACTGATATGATCCTCTAACGCAAACTCAAACAAAAATAGTGTGTGTAAATATGTTTGTAAATATTTCTTTATTGCTTTATATTTTCAGAAATATACAAAAAGATTTTGATTTCTGTTTTATTTTCGACAACCGATGTCTGAGATGCTAAGTTTCAAAATCTAAGTATGCTGATTGTGTTTCTGAAAATTAAACAAGTTCATTTAGTTGAAACTTGAAATTTGATAAATCAAAAATCAAAAACAGTTTGTGATATCTCCAAGGTCATTAATTTGGACTTGGATGATTAACTGTGAGGGATTTGGATGCTGAGATTGTTAAAAACTGTAAAAGAGCCAGTTTCCGATAATGTTCACTAAAACTGCCAAATCTTTGAAGTTTGTTGATAGGGGGAGTGAATCAAGTATTCCTGGATACATTCATATTATTATATCTTAAAGCCAGGATCTTGATTTAGAAAGTTTAAATAGAGCCAGGTTACAATTCCTGGACGATTGGATATTCAAAACATTGTTACTTATGAACGTTTGAGAATTGCAGATGCTATACCAGACTACGATCCCGATAGCTGAGTCTAAGGGGGAGTCTGAAGACGAGCTCAACGCAAGAGGAAGCGTGGATTCAATGAGCCAGGAAACTATCCTGAAGGAGCTTGTATACGGAAAGCCAGGTGTCGATCCCAAAGCACGGAAGCTTGACGAAAGGGGGAGCCTGAAGAGTCTACCGAAAGGAAGAAGCTGAAGCTGAAGACAGATCCACGGGGATTCTGTTCGAGCTAAAGAGATAGAAAGAAAAGACGCTACGAGTTTGACTAAATGTTTGAGATTGACTGCGGCAATATCCAAGGGGGAGTCTGTTAGTGCAGTATGTCTATCGCCTCCATCATCTCAAGACCGTAGAAGAAATAGATTAATTCTAGGCTTATTTTGTAATATCTAGTTAGTAAAAGGCAAGGTGGCATAACTGTAAATAAGGAGAACCTCCTTATAACCTTGGCCTATAAATAGAACCATTAGGGTTCTCATTTAGAACTTTTGAGACTTTTGCCATTTTGCACATTTAGAGAAGATATAAGCTAGAGAGAGAAAGTAGAGAGAGAAAGGCAAAAGGTGATTCAAGTTTCTTTGTACTTTTCACATCTATATCGAATCACAGATTATATTACGTCTCGTGTGTTTCGGTCTCGTTCGTGCACGGATTCCGCACGTCGCACGGTCGGTTCGCAATCGTTTCGGAGTCAAAACCAGTCCTTACACATCGTGATAGATTCGTTCCTTCTTCATTGTGCGTTCATTAAAACAGGCATGTTGTGCTTCGCGGATGAGGGTTTCGAGGTCGTATTGGGCTTGGACGTTACGAATGCTGAGCAAATAACTCCATCTGCTGAGAGCGTCGGCAATGGCATTCGCTTTGCCTGGGTGATAACGAATCTCACAGTCGTAATCGTTGAGTGTCACACCCCGACCACGTGTAACATACAAAACGTGGCGGAAACGTCGGGGAGTGTTGTAACAGAATTAATGTTTCATAACCATGGATACCAAAAAGTGTTTCGTTTTATTAAACATTGATAATTACATCGTCTGGAAATCTAAATACACAATTTAAACATAGTCTATCATTGTTATTGAGTCACTAAGGCTTTGTCCAGTCCTATGTGAGCATACATCCTATCAATCGATATCTTTCAACAATACCTGAAACACATGTGAAAACGAGGTCAACAAAGAAAATGCTGGCGAGTACATAGGTTTTGTGAAAATAAGATTCATGACTTCTGTTTAAGAAAATGTTTAGTCATGAACCTTGTAATTTGCTTTGTCTTTGTGAATCATTTGAAAAATAATAAGTTCAGATGATATGTATAAATAAGAGAATAATGTATGGTTAAATGAATAACCATTGTAAAATGAGTTTGTATAAGATATGTTGTTTGTAAATCAATGTCTTGTGAAAAGTATGTTATTTGTATAAAATGTTATATGTCTCAAACTGAAATGATTCAAATAACGCTACGATATGTAATACCATACAAACACTTATATATAGGAAGTACCAGCGGCGTATCCACCATGCTTGTATCATAATACACACGCATCGTTACTTAATCACTTAATCAAACCAACCCACCAATGTAAGATGTCTATGTTTAAACCAATTGTCAAATGTATTGAATAATATACCAAAATGTTTATGTTAAGATGTAAATCATGTTATGTATAACCAATGTCAAAAGTGTTTGTGTCAAATGTAAACCATGTAATGTGTAACCAAAATGATATGTATAGCTAGTGAAATGCATCAACTAAACCATAGGTGAAACGCACAAAACAAAGTATTGAAGTAAAACTTGGTTTAAATCAATACTATGTTTCGTGGAAATGCATGATCAAATGTAAACATGTCCAAATGTTTACCCAATCGTTAAAACATTTTGTGAAATCGTTCAAATTGTTCTTGTTGTTTTAATCGTTCAAATCGTTCTTGTTTTAATTGTGAAACTACTTTATGGTCGATTTTCTAATAACATTCAAACCTTCTTGACTCGTTCATCGTTCCAACTCGTTCTCGTTCTTAACAAACCCTTACCAAAGGGTAAATTAACAATTTCAGATTCAGTCGTTACCCAAAATACCCACACATAACCATGGGTATAGAGAATAACGGGATTTGTCAGATCCTATGGTACCATAACCTAATACTGGTCGGCTTGATCATTGCTAATGAATGTCATTGGTTATGTAACTACAACCAACAAGTGTGTTCACTTTATTGAAATCGTTCTTGAAACTATTGTAATTGTTTTTGAAACCATTGTAATCGTTCTTGAAACCATTGTTATCGTTCTTGAAACCATTGTTATTGTTTTTGAAACCACATTGTAATTGTTTTTGAAACCATTGTAATCGTTCTTGAAACCATTGTTATCGTTCTTGAAACCATTGTTATTGTTTTTGAAACCACATTGTAATTGTTTTTGAAACCATTGTAATCGTTCTTGAAATCATTGTTAAGACATTTAGCACATATGAGTCACCCCAAAATAGTTGAAAACAGTAAAAGAGGGGAATAATGTACTCGCCTGAGAATGCTTAGAGGTCTTGAACAACGACCAAACAAAGCTTGAGGGAGCACGGAATCAGTCGGCAATCTAAAACTATATAAATAAACCGGACTTAAATCGGGAGATCGGATAGGATGAGGCTTGGTAAACCAAATGAGTATTGGAACTCATATGATATGGTTTAACAAGGCCTACATACTACATTGAGACTAACCTAAGTGCTTTCGACCCATCGCGACCCATTAAGGTAACATACGCTACTTTAACGCGTCGTGCGCGCAAAGCGCGTTCGAGACGTCTAACTAGTCCTATGACAAGTATTATATGCCTAAACGTGTTTAATCATGTTGTATAATCAGTTATGTACAAAAGTTTAGGTTACATAAGCTTAATTACCAATTATACATGAAAAGGGTATTTTGGTAATTTACCTAAGGCATATAAACTACCTATCACACAACTACTCAAACGATGTGACCATAGGGTATAACCTCGGAAGGTTATTCCCTACCTACTATGGTCACCTAATGTGTTTGGTCGGATCCTAATGATCGACCAAATTGGTCGGGTTCGAAGGTATAAGTGATTTATCAGATCGCTTACCCTACGACCCTATACAACGTGGTAATCAGTAGGCATAGTCCCAAGGAACTATAACCAACGTGATTACACTCACGTTGCGAAGTTCAAACGAACTTCGCATTGACCATAACTGGTCAACGCTGAAAGTCAAACAAAGTTTGACTTTCGGACTCGAAAAGCAATAAAAGAACGAAAGAATACTTACGAAGGGTCCCCGAATGCTAATCTAGATCAAAATAACTCAGGTATGAAACAATGGTTCCAACTTAGAGTCTTTTTGATCAGATTCTTGTGAGTTTGAAGCAAATGGGGGTGGGGTATTTATAGTTTTCGGTCCACCGTTAGGATCGTTTCTTGGAGAAGAGGGAATGATCTAGCCCGTACACTTGTCGGAATGTTGTGGTGACTGATTTTGGCCACCACAAGAGTTTAACAAGTGGCACTTGACCTTTGGAGAATGTTTAGGGGCAGATAACAGCAGCCAAAAATGATTTGCTGCATCTGGACACTGCTTGCGCACCGTAACAAATAAACCCTTACGGTGCGCAAGGGCCAAGTTTGGCAGATTTACAATTTTGGTCCCTGTTGTGCTATAAGGTCATTTCCGACGCGTTTAAGGCCCGTTAACCCCATTTCAAAGCTCTAAAATGAAGTTAAAGTATAGGGAACTTAAAATGTGCTCAAAAATATCTCGGATGTCGGTTCGTTTAGCCGTACGGTTGCGTTGTTCGGTTAATTATGACGGAATGCGCATAAGCGCGAAAAACGATCCAAATGGCGTGAGGAATGGATTTTTCTTATGCCAAACACTAAAATAAAATATTTTAGTGCTTATATAAATTTTTGGATGTCCGGATGTATTCAGAACGTAAGTTATGCGTAAAAGTGCAAACTTGTGCGCTTTTTGACACTTTTAGTCCCTGAATGACCCAAAAGTTTATTTTAGCACACCGAACCCCTCAAAGCCTATTTCTAAGCTATGTAAAGGATATTTAAGGTGTGTTTAACTTATGGTCATGTTCCGGAATGTTCGTTACAGTTCAAATTGGCATACTTTCGCAGTTTGTCAAGTTTAGTCCCTGTAAGCGAATAAACTAGATTTTGCCATACCAGGGCCTTCAAAACTTATTTCTAAGTTATGTAAAGGTTACTTAAGGTATGTTAAGCCTATTATACTATTCCGGAGTGTTCGTTGCATTAAACTGATTATATTTACGCATCGGTGCGCGTATAACCTTCCAGAAAGCGATTTAGAGTTTGGAATCGAACAAGAATTGATATGTGCAAATGATACACATAATTATACAAATCCTAAGTATGAAATACAATATTTCATTGGTTCGGTATTTGTTTGATGGCCGTGAAGGCACAGGTGTCACAGTCTCCCCTACTTTTGGAAATTTCGTCCCGAAATTTATTTAGAGGAAACTTGAGGGGGCTTGAAAACATGAAGTTGAAAAGACAAAACAACACTGGTTAGGGTTCTGAACTTCTAGTAACTTTAAATAACATTATGCTTTCAATGCAAGAGGGACACTTATATACAAGTATATGAAGCGTCATTGGTGCGTCCACCGTACCTCCATTACATCGTTCTCATTTTGTTATTGTTGTCACTATCGGTTATTACACATAATAAATCCTACTTGGTTTCTATGCACTAAATTTCATAATTATGTACGCGTCCATAATTAGACAATTCCTTGCACAGTTCACACAGTCTATTTTATAACGTGTAGGGTAAAACCAAATGAACAAACCTGTGATAAGTGTGACTGGACCACCATAGGGTCCTTTCAGCTGTATCATCACATGCCATTCTTAACCAGATCTTGAATCAATCTTTTAACTAGACCACTTAAGGGTCTCTCATCGAATCATGGAATGGTACTATATAATCCAAGGGTCTTAACTACCACGTAGAAGCCCATAAGGATTAAGGTAGTACCTTTTAAATATCCTACTATGAATCCCTCATATGAAGATATGAAAGATTCTATGAGGATTTGAAAATCGGATCACACAAAAACATAGAGGAGAACACATAAACACATATCACATAATCGCATAATCGCACACTCGCATTATTGTTTAATTTGACCTTTAAATTTGTTATCTTTGGACACGGGTATTTAAAGCATACAAGGAATCAAATCCTTAATTGTAGCAATTTGGATGGATCCATATGAATACCCTGCTTGTTGACTACATGACCCAAAAACTGAACTTCTTTAAGCCAAAATTTCCTCTTGGAGGATTTAGCGAAAAGTTTGTTCCTTCTTTAAGGGTTCTAGTGTCAATGAAGGTGTTGATCGTTATCGGCTCGGGACATGAATAGATCAAGATGTCATCAATAACAACAATGACGAACTGATCCAAATAAGGCTTGCAGACTCTATTTATTAAGTCCATGTAGATGGCTGGAGCATTTGTCAACCCAAAAGGCATGACTGTAAACTCGTAATGGCCATACTTCGTGCAGAAAGCCGTTTTGGGAATATCTTCTTCGAGAATACAAATTTGATGATACCCAAAACGCAAATCGATCTTGGAAAAGCATGAAACGCTATGCAGTTGATCGGAGAAATCGTTGATTTAAGGTAGGGGATATCGATTCTTGATGGTAAGCTTACTAGGCTTACGTTAATCGATATACATTCGAAAAGATCCATTTTTCTTTTCACAAAGAGACCAGGAGTTTCTCCAAGGTGAAAAGTTCGGACGGATGAATCCTTTATCAGACAACTCTTGAAGCTGTTTTGATAATTCTTGCATCTCGAACGATGCAAGACGATAAGATACTTTAGATTTAAAAGAAACAAGTGTTTGAAGTTCTTAGGGAGGTCACAAGTGATCATAAAAATGACAGAACCACACGAGTAGTTTTGTCTTTGTGTTGACATCATAAGGTTGGATCAAACATTCATACAATTGCATTAGTTAAAAAATAAAACCACAAATTTTTATTTATATAACAACCGCATTGTCTTTAAATGTTACAATATAACAACCAGAGGAAATACAAAATGCTAATTGTTCACTCCTTCATCATTGAGTGCCTCATTGATGTTAAACACTCGACCACGTGCTGGATTCACATTGACGTTGACGTTCGCATTCGGGTTTGCGTTAGCATTTGTATTCACCAGTCTTGGGCAGTTGTGGCCGAAGTGACCAATCTCTCCGCAGTTGAAACATGAACCCAGTGGGAATCTCGCAGCATTCCCTTGAACCGGAGCAGCCTGATTTTGTCCCAAACGACAAACATTGGCAAAATGCCCTAGTTTACCACACGTCGTGCATTGCCAGCAAGCTTGTTGTACCGCGTGATGACCGTTGCAGCGTGCACAATGAGGTGCGGTACCGGCATATGCTTTCTTTGCAGGTGGCTGAGCTGGTGGGTTCCGCGGGTTCTGAGCAGTCTGTGCTGTAACAGCAAAGTTCTGAACACCCTTTCGCTTTCTTGATTTCTTTGACGTCTCACCTTCCTTACCCTTCTTGTTTTGACCTTTCTTGCTATCCTCCTTGTCAGACCCCTGCTTCTTACCCTTGTCACCCTTTCTGTGTAACTTATTCTTCCGAATCTGCGACTCAGTCAATGTCGCAGCTAACTCGATCGCCTGACGGAGTGTGGTAGGGCTACTACCAGTAAGGATGTCTTGTACCGAGTCAGGTAGGCCGTCGATGTACCTTTCGATAGCCTTGTCGAGTGGGGTAACCATTGTCGGGCAAAGCAGACTCAACTCCTCAAACCTATCAGTATACGCCCTGTGCACCACTATCTTGCTTCAACTCATCAAATTCCTTCTCCAAAGCTCGCTGCTCATGACGAGGACAGAATTCCCTCATCATAAGGGCCCTAAGTTCAGCCCATGTCTGTGCTAGAGCAACTTCTGCACCACGATCCCTCATAACCCCGTTCCACCATGTGAGAGCCCTCTTCTGAAACACACTCGAAGAAAACTCGACCTTGCGATTGTCAGGACACTGCACGTGGCGGAAAGTATTCTCAATGCTCTCGAACCATTGAAGAAGCCCAGTCGCTCCTTCAGAACCACTAAACTTAAGTGGTTTAGCCTGGTTAAAATCCTTGTATTTGCATGGAACATTGTTGTTGTTGTTGGCTTGGTTCCATTGAGCAAAGAGGTTTGGGAATTGAGCAGCCATTTGCTGCGCAATGATTTCTGCCAATTCGGCAGTCGCTATCTGGCTTTCGCGTCGAGGAGGCATTCTAAAAGAGGAAACATGAAAGGAAACGAGTGAGAGAATTTGACGAAAAGAATGAGATGAAACAAATCTGATGAAAGCAAGGATAGTGGTCATTTGTTTGTTACTACAAAGCAACAACCGACACACAGTGACTAACCAAAGTAAATGGATCAAAAATAATGTATCGCGAAGACATGCTCGCCTATAAGTGAACACTCATCCCAAGAATTCCCAGGTAAGCACAACTGGTCTCGCGTCTGATGAGATATATACGAAGTGCTTGCCTAGACAGAAAACCCAGAATACAGGCATTCACCCTTCCAGTTTGCACGTGTTCACATTATTTAAAACCCAAAACCTTGACGAGATTTTGAAAATTCAAAGGGGTTCAAAACCTTACAATAGAGGGTTCAAAACCTAGAAATCAATCATCCTAGAACAGATGATTAGTTTTCAAAGCGGTTTTGAAATTTATGTTCTTGTTGTGGTCGTCGCCTAAGGATAGGTGACGGTATTGTTTTATGACTAAACGCAAGTAAACTCGCGTTAGGGTCCTAGAAAGGTTATAGACTAGGTCAAAGCATTATTAATAACCTAATTCCCTATAACCATTGGCTCTGATACCATCTTTTCTGTCACACCCCGACCACGTGTAACATACAAAACGTGGCGGAAACGTCGGGGAGTGTTGTAACAGAATTAATGTTTCATAACCATGGATACCAAAAAGTGTTTCGTTTTATTAAACATTGATAATTACATCGTCTGGAAATCTAAATACACAATTTAAACATAGTCTATCATTGTTATTGAGTCACTAAGGCTTTGTCCAGTCCTATGTGAGCATACATCCTATCAATCGATATCTTTCAACAATACCTGAAACACATGTGAAAACGAGGTCAGCAAAGAAAATGCTGGCGAGTACATAGGTTTTGTGAAAATAAGATTCATGACTTCTGTTTAAGAAAATGTTTAGTCATGAACCTTGTAATTTGCTTTGTCTTTGTGAATCATTTGAAAAATAATAAGTTCAGATGATATGTATAAATAAGAGAATAATGTATGGTTAAATGAATAACCATTGTAAAATGAGTTTGTATAAGATATGTTGTTTGTAAATCAATGTCTTGTGAAAAGTATGTTATTTGTATAAAATGTTATATGTCTCAAACTGAAATGATTCAAATAACTCTACGATATGTAATACCATACAAACACTTATATATAGGAAGTACCAGCGGCGTATCCACCATGCTTGTATCATAATACACACGCATCGTTACTTAATCACTTAATAAAACCAACCCACCAATGTAAGATGTCTATGTTTAAACCAATTGTCAAATGTATTGAATAATATACCAAAATGTTTATGTTAAGATGTAAATCATGTTATGTATAACCAATGTCAAAAGTGTTTGTGTCAAATGTAAACCATGTAATGTGTAACCAAAATGATATGTATGGCTAGTGAAATGCATCAACTAAACCATAGGTGAAACGCACAAAACAAAGTATTGAAGTAAAACTTGGTTTAAATCAATACTATGTTTCGTGGAAATGCATGATCAAATGTAAATCATGTCCAAATGTTTACCCAATCGTTAAAACATTTTGTGAAATCGTTCAAATTGTTCTTGTTGTTTTAATCGTTCAAATCGTTCTTGTTTTAATTGTGAAACTACTTTATGGTCGATTTTCTAATAACATTCAAACCTTCTTGACTCGTTCATCGTTCCAACTCGTTCTCGTTCTTAACAAACCCTTACCAAAGGGTAAATTAATAATTTCAGATTCAGTCGTTACCCAAAATACCCACACATAACCATGGGTATAGAGAATAGCGGGATTTGTCAGATCCTATGGTACCATAACCTAATACTGGTCGGCTTGATCATTGCTAATGAATGTCATTGGTTATGTAACTACAACCAACAAGTTTGTTCACTTTATTGAAATCGTTCTTGAAACTATTGTAATTGTTTTTGAAACCATTGTAATCGTTCTTGAAACCATTGTTATCGTTCTTGAAACCATTGTTATTGTTTTTGAAACCACATTGTAATTGTTTTTGAAACCATTGTAATCGTTCTTGAAACCATTGTTATCGTTCTTGAAACCATTGTTATTGTTTTTGAAACCACATTGTAATTGTTTTTGAAACCATTGTAATCGTTCTTGAAATCATTGTTAAGACATTTAGCACATATGAGTCACCCCAAAATAGTTGAAAACAAAAGAGGGGAATAATGTACTCGCCTGAGAATGCTTAGGGGTCTTGAACAATGACCAAACAAAGCTTGAGGGAGCACGGAATCAGTCGGCAATCTAAAACTATATAAATAAACCGGACTTAAATCGGGAGATCGGATAGGATGAGGCTTGGTAAACCAAATGAGTATTGGAACTCATATGATATGGTTTAACAAGGCCTACATACTACATTGAGACTAACCTAAGTGCTTTCGACCCATCGCGACCCATTAAGGTAACATACGCTACTTTAACGCGTCGTGCGCGCAAAGCGCGTTCGAGACGTCTAACTAGTCCTATGACAAGTATTATATGCCTAAACGTGTTTAATCATGTTGTATAATCAGTTATGTACAAAAGTTTAGGTTACATAAGCTTAATTACCAATTATACATGAAAAGGGTATTTTGGTAATTTACCTAAGGCATATAAACTACCTATCACACAACTACTCAAACGATGTGACCATAGGGTATAACCTCGGAAGGTTATTCCCTACCTACTATGGTCACCTAATGTGTTTGGTCGGATCCTAATGATCGACCAAATTGTTCGGGTTCGAAGGTATAAGTGATTTATCAGATCGCTTACCCTACGACCCTATACAACGTGGTAATCAGTAGGCATAGTCCCAAGGGACTATAACCAACGTGATTACACTCACGTTGCGAAGTTCAAACGAACTTCGCATTGACCATAACTGGTCAACGCTGAAAGTCAAACAAAGTTTGACTTTCGGACTCGAAAAGCAATAAAAGAACGAAAGAATACTTACGAAGGGTCCCCGAATTCTAATCTAGATCAAAATAACTCAGGTATGAAACAATGGTTCCAACTTAGAGTCTTTTTTATCAGATTCTTGTGAGTTTGAAGCAAATGGGGGTGGGGTATTTATAGTTTTCGGTCCACCGTTAGGATCGTTTCTTGGAGAAGAGGGAATGATCTAGCCCGTACACTTGTCGGAATGTTGTGGTGACTGATTTTGGCCACCACAAGAGTTTAACAAGTGGCACTTGACCTTTGGAGAATGTTTAGGGGCAGATAACAGCAGCCAAAAATGATTTGCTGCATCTGGACACTGCTTGCGCACCGTAACAAATAAACCCTTACGGTGCGCAAGGGCCAAGTTTGGCAGATTTACAATTTTGGTCCCTGTTGTGCTATAAGGTCATTTCCGACGCGTTTAAGGCCCGTTAACCCCATTTCAAAGCTCTAAAATGAAGTTAAAGTATAGGGAACTTAAAATGTGCTCAAAAATATCTCGGATGTCGGTTCGTTTAGCCGTACGGTTGCGTTGTTCGGTTAATTATGACGGAATGCGCATAAGCGCGAAAAACGATCCAAATGGCGTGACGAATGGATTTTTCTTATGCCAAACACTAAAATAAAATATTTTAGTGCTTATATAAATTTTTGGATGTCCGGATGTATTCAGAACGTAAGTTATGCGTAAAAGTGCAAACTTGTGCGCTTTTTGACACTTTTAGTCCCTGAATGACCCAAAAGTTTATTTTAGCACACCGAACCCCTCAAAGCCTATTTCTAAGCTATGTAAAGGATATTTAAGGTGTGTTTAACTTATGGTCATGTTCCGGAATGTTCGTTACAGTTCAAATTGGCATACTTTCACAGTTTGTCAAGTTTAGTCACTGTAAGCGAATAAACTAGATTTTGCCATACCAGGGCCTTCAAAACTTATTTCTAAGTTATGTAAAGGTTACTTAAGGTATGTTAAGCCTATTATACTATTCCGGAGTGTTCGTTGCATTAACCTGATTATATTTACGCATCGGTGCGCGTATAACCTTCCAGAAAGCGATTTAGAGTTTGGAATCGAACAAGAATTGATATGTGCAAATGATACACATAATTATATAAATCCTAAGTATGAAATACAATCTTTCATTGGTTCGGTATTTGTTTGATGGCCGTGAAGGCACAGGTGTCACATTGAGAAGTTCTACCCATCGGCGTTGACGCATATTAAGTTCTTCCTGATCAAAGATATGTTGTAGGCTCCTATGAACGGTGAAGATCGTACACTTGGTACCATACAAGTAGTGGTGCCAAATCTTTAACACAAAAACAACTGCGCCTAGCTCGAGGTCATGGGTTGTATAGTTCTTTTCGTGGATTTTGAGCTGACGAGATGCGTAAGCTATAACCTTGTCTCGTTGCATAAGGACACAACCAAGACCAAGGTTGGAAGCATCACAATAGACAATGAAGTCGTCGTTTCCGTCGGGCAATGTGATAACAGGAGCATTGCAAAGCATGTGCTTGAGGGTTTGGAAAGCAGACTCTTGTTCGGTTCCCCAAACAAAAGGCTTGTCCTTATGCGTGAGAGCAGTAAGCGGCACAACAATCTTTGAGAATCCTTCGATAAATCGTCGATAATAGCCCGCTAGTCCGAGAAAAGAACGGACTTCAGACGGGTTCTTAGGTGTAATCCAACTCTTAACGGCTTCAATCTTCGCAGGATCGACGTGAATACCTTGACTATTTACAATGTGACCCAGAAACTGAACTTCCTCCAGCCAAAATTCACACTTGGAGAACTTGGCATAGAGTCGATTCCCCTGGAGTAGCTCGAGAACCAAACGTAGATGTTGCGCGTGTTCAGCTTTCGACTTGGAATAGATCAAGATATCGTCGATGAACACGATGACGAAACGATCTAGATATGGTTTACACACGCGATTCATCAGATCCATGAAAATCGCGGGTGCGTTGGTTAAGCCAAAAAGCATAACAACGAATTCGTAGTGGCCATATCGAGTGCGAAAAGCGGTTTTGGGTATGTCCTCCTCTTGAATGCATAGTTGGTGATAACCTGAGGGTAGATCGATCTTTGAGAAACACGTAGCACCTTGTAGTTGATCAATCAAATCGTCAAAGCGAGGCAAGGGATAGCGGTTCTTGATAGTTAACTTATTCAATTCCCGATAGTCGATGCACATCCTGAACGTCCCATCCTTCTTTTTGACGAAAAGGACTGCCGCGCCCCAAGGAGAGGTGCTCGGGCTTTCTCAAGTAATTCCTGGAGTTGGTTCGAGAGTTCACGCATTTCGGGCGGTGCAAGTCGGTAAGGAGCTTTGGCAACAGGGTTGGCTCCAGGAATGAGGTCAATACGAAAGTCGATATCACAACTTGGCGGTAGTCCTGGAAGATTGTCAGGGAACACATTAGGAAATTCGCGAACTACAGGAACGTCTTTCACTTCTGTCTTTCCTTTCTTTTCCTTCTCCGCTACTACAATGTTAGCTAAGAAAGCTCTGTATTCCTTGCGGAGATACTTGCTAGCTTGGACACATGACATGAGCTTGAGACCTTTCGAAGCAGTTTCGCCATAAACACACAATAAATCACCATTCGCGAGCGAGAATCGGATCATCTTATCGAAACACACAACTTCGGCATGGTTTTCGCGAAGAAAGTCCATGCCTACTATGACGTCAAAACTTCCGAGTTGCATCGGAATAAGGTCGATTGGGAAGATGTGATTGTTGAGCTCGAGAGTAAAATCACGAAGAACAGAATTAACGGCGACAGTTCTTCCGGTAGCGACTTCAACATCGAATGTCGAGGGGAGATGGGAGCGTTTACGACTAAGTAGCTTCTCGAATTCGAACGACACAAAGCAATTATCGGCTCCAGTATCAAACAAACATGAAGCATAAATACCATTCACAAGGAACGTACCATTGACCACGTTGTTGTCAGCCTGGGCTTGGCGCACATTGATGTTGAAAGTTCTAGCGCGTGCTGCTTGTTGCTACTGCTGATGCTGTTGCTGCTGGTGTTGCTGCTGCTGCTGCTGGGGCTCTTGTTTCACCACCTTGTTCGGGCACATATTCGCAAAGTGGTTGGGATCACCACATGCGAAGCAGACTCGGGCGTTGACCGCGGGTGCCGGAGCCGCATGTTGGCCTTGCGGGGCTGGGAGCAGAGCTTGATGAGCAGTGGCTTGAGCTGGGGCTTGATGGGGACCAGTACGGCAGTTGACAGTGAAGTGGCCGTATATGTTGCAGTGAGCGCAGAAACGACAGGCGAGACCCACCGGGTGATGATAAGAACATGTTGGACAAGCAGGGTGGGGGCCTGTGTATGCAGGCGTTGCATAAGTAACTGGTTCTGGACGGTGATGGGGCTGCTGCTGAGCCGGTACGGCTTGGAGTGGAGCAGCAGTGGTAGTGACAGCACAGTTCTTGTTGCTGGAGCTGCTGTTGTTGTTCTTCTTCTTGCGTCGTGAGGACTTTGACGGTTCAGCGGCGGCGGTTTCAGCGGTTGGTGCGGCGGTGACTTGGTGCAGATTCTTCGAAGCTTTATCCCAAAAAACAGATTTTACCCGCTTGTCATTGATTTCGGCAGTAAGCAAGTAAGTTTCTTCGATCGTTGTTGTCTTTGCGGCATGCACAAAATCCGCAACACAGTCGGGTAGAGCTCGGATGTACTTCTTGATCGCCATGTCGGGCGTCTTCACTTGATCGGGACAGATGATGCTGAGCTGCTTAAAGCGAGCAGTCAGTGCAGCGTTGTCACCTTCCTTCTGCTTAATATTCCAGAATTCATCCTCCAGCTTTTGGCGTTCATGGGGAGGACAGAACTCATCCATCATGATGGCCTTCAACTCTTCCCATGTCAGCTCGTAAGCTGCATCATTCCCGCGTTTGTTCCTCTCGGCCGTCCACCAGTCTAACGCGCGTGACTGGAAGACGCCAGTAGCGTTTAGAGTGCGGAGATTTTTTGGACATCCACTCTGGCGCAGAGTGACTTCGATGGAATCGAACCATTGAAACATAGCCGCCGGGCCATCTTCTCCAGTGAATTCCTTCGGACCACATGCCTTGAATTGCTTAAAGCTGAAAGCAGTCTTAGTAGCAGCTTTAGGAGCTTCAGTTCTGGACTCCTCAGACAATTTGCTAACGTTCTCATAAATCTCACTCAAGATTTGAGGCACAACCTTGGCCACTTGTTTAGCGAGGATGGCAGCAAGGCGTTTGTCCCTCTGTTCTTGGCGAGAGAGTCGTGGGTGACGGGATCCAGATGATGGTCCAGTTGACATTTTCTGCAATAGACATCGTCATAGGTCTCAGACACGTCATAATCGAATCTCACCTCACACGTCTAATACTTACTAAAGCTCGGAACACAATAAAACACGTATCACATAAACACATAGGCACATAATCACAGATTCACATAGAAACACATAAGCAAATAATCACGTAAGCACGTAGAGCATAGAAGCACAGAAGCATGAAATCACAAGATGCAGTCAGAATACAGAAACCTATCATTCAAAGTACGCGAGTGTTCGAATATAGCGATTGCGAATAACATATCGAGTAGTATAGTATAAGCGTATCATAGCATAAAGTCGTCCACAATTTAGCGATTTGTCAGCGTTTTGAGGTAGCGAGTCGTGCGTGTCGATCGAAGTGAAAGCAAAATCAAATAAATCTTCAAAATTTAAACACACATAAACAGGTAATTACACAAACAAACACATAAAATCAATGAGTCATCAGAGTCAGCAGTTGCGGGCATATAATCGAAACACATAAAAATCGAGAAATAGATCGTCTGCGTCTATTAGACTTCGACTATCCAAAGTGATTCGACTATTCTCAAGGACTTGTTGTATGCATCTGACCTTCAGGACTGTGCTTTTGCCTCGATTCTTGGGCATTTGGCACGCATCCCGTTAGTCACATCGTGACTTCAGGTCGTTGGAGTCCGTCGAGACTTTGGTGAGAGCTTTGTAAAACCAAATAAAGATCGGGACAAATCGTCAAGGTTAGGGTTTCACCCCTAGCTTAACAACTTCGTTCCTGTTTTGATAAAATAAAAGAGAATTATGCGTCAAAGTATGGATTTCACTCCTGATTCGATGCAAATTCTCGTGTTTATAGATGAAAATGTGGGTTGAACAGGCAATTCAATCGAGAGTTTGCGGTTTTCACACCTATTCTCAACTTAATCGCTCATTCGTATTTGAAAATTCAAGTACAGTGATAGTGTAGCGTAGGCGTGAATAGCGAAAAATGGCAGGTAAGCTCATACATAATCCCTACTGGACATGTACGAGTCGGTCTGTTGGTTCCTAACTATAGACTAGGTTTCTAAGACTTCGACCCGGACTAGGTCGAGTCTTGCCTAATTCCCTATAGTTATGGCTCTGATACCAATCTGTTACACCCCAACCGATGGCGGAAACATCGGGGCATGGCACTGAGCGAAACAGATTGTCCAGAAGTTTCCATAACAATTATCATTACCAATTAATTTAAAGTAACATGTCCCATACCATGTCGTAAAAGGCAAACAAATTATTACAGAAAAATCTAGTCTAGTAGTTCTGTTCCGACAACTCAGATTTATACATAGATAGTTTATTTATTGGTTTCTAGGACCTCTTTTCCTAGCTTGGATTTCATCACAGTGCAGAGAGCATCCTAGACCTTTCCTAGCCTCAAGTTCACAGCAAGCTAAGCATAAAAGCAACTTAAGCACCTGTCACATACGTTAAAGTAACAGTCAATACACATAGTGTAAAGGTGAGCATACAAGTTTGATAGTAGCATATAGAGTTCAAAAGCGTTATGCATAACCAGCATGTACACAGAGTGAAATGAGGCATGTTAGTTATCGACATGAACCTATCGATACCAATGACTGCGGGTTGACTGCCCAAGGCAGTTCGCGATACATTCTCACCACTGTGAGCCATGTAGGTAATTGTCCTTAACAACCCCCGAGTGAACGTGTGCTGAGTCCAAACTAATAGTACTACCGTTGCTAAGGCAGGTAGACAGCATTCCATGTGTAAACATAACAAACAAGCATTCATTTAGTCACGTATACATGCGATATCGGTTAGCGTTTAAAGTATTGCATAGTGTGTTCGATGTAATTTTGTATAAGTAACGTATGTAACACCCAAAAGTGCGTAAAGCAAAAAGGGATCGAGTATACTCATAGCGATAGATGGATTGAAGGGAGCGCTAGAGAGTAGGGTTAGCCTGAATAGATTAACAGTATAACGATAAGTGACGCGTAAAACGATGCAAGGTACAAGTGGTTCGGACAGCAGTCCGTTCGGATGGTAGTCCGATCGGACAGCCAGTCGTGCGAGTGGTTGTCCGTTCGGACGGTCGTCCGGTCGGATGACTGTTCGAGTGGATTGTTTCTTCCTTTGGGAAGGATGTGTTTGCGTATGATGGCTTGACTTTTGAAGTTTTCGTTGTAGCATTTTGAAAACGTTTAAGTACCTCTACCTTTCAGGTCGGTCGATCGGGCGGCAATCCGTTCGGTTGGCACTTCAGTGAGAACATGTTCACAGCAGGGTGTCACTCGTTCGGACGGTTGTTCGTTCGGGTGGCATCCTTTGTGCATTGAACATGTTGAAAATTGTTTAAGTGTTGAAGTTAAAATGTCTCATGATTCGGTTGGCAGTTCGATCGGATGGTAGTCTGATCGGACAGCAGTTCGTTCAACATTCAGACTTCAAGTGCTGGCAAAAATGATTAAGTGTGGGACCAAGGTGCAAGTCGTACGGATGGCCAGTCGTACGGTTTGGCTGTCCGTTCGAACGGCACTCTGTCCTGGTTAACCTGTTCATCTTACACTTGGTTGTTTTGATAGTTTGTCGTTTTATCGAGATATTTTGATAACGTGTTAAGCAACAGAAACCTCGTCAATACTTGGTACTCCTGATCGGACAGGAATCACCCAAACCCGATCAGTGGACGGTTCGAGACGACGTTCCACGTTTAACCCGGAATCGATAATCTCGTGGATAGAATACGGATCTTGAACCAACACAACCACAAAAATGAGTAGTAAGCCGGCACAAGTTTCGATTCTATCGGTTTTGAGTGCATTGAGTGTAAAAGAGTTGAAAGAAAGTTGAAAACCATCTCTCAGTCCTTTTCACCGTGAATATGTTTAGATCTATGAAAGATCTTTGTTTGTTTATGTGGAAATCAGTTAGATCTAAGTTGTTCTTGGTGGATTGAGGCCAAAACATGAAGTTCTTCAAGAACACATGATGACGTCATCCTAGAACACCTTGAATCTTGATGATTTCACGGTTAAAAGTTAAGATTCAAAAGATAGAAAGGTGTAGGAGTGCGTGTAGATTAAGGAAGTACAAGATTTAGGACGAGATCTTACCGGAATTGCGAGAAATCTGAAGAAAAGTGAGGAAAACGAGCTGGTCGGACGTCAGTTGCCAAAAGTAGAAAGTTTGGAAGTGACAAGGGGTATTTATAGGGTTACCCAAAGAGGAAAGGGCTGGTCGATCGGCTAGGTAGCCCGTGCGGACAACCTGTCCGATCAGACGGCTGACCGATCGGTCGGCTGGTCGAACGGCTGGTCGCCTGGTCGATCAGTCACCTCGTTTGAGTGTTCGGTGCGACGAGTTTTGATGTTTTGATTGCGATTGCGAGCGTTGCGATGCGATAGATTTTCCTAGTCAAATTACTTTTAATCCCAACTACTCATATCTCGCACTATCTCTTTTCCACCAATTATCATACCATTTCGATTGCGATTGAGTTCGATTGCGATTCGATTGATTACCACACATAACATAAATAAACATGCACAAGTAACACATAAGGCACACCCACACGTATAACAATAACCAAAATGCGTAGTTCGAGTTGTGAGTGCGATAGCGATAAAGCGATTAAACATGCGATAAATAGCGATTAATATGCGATTATTAATAGATACTCCACATAATACAACTAAAGCGAAAATAAATAGACTAATTACAAGTCAAAGAAGTCAAAACAGGAATTGAGCAAGGAGAGACAGATCGCAATTAGCAATCTTGTCTTCCTTTGACTTCAATCTTGACTTTGACTCCAGAAACACAGGGTGTTACACTTTCAATATTGTCCCCCTTTTGAACAGGTACCAAACTTTTCATAAAGTTCTATATCTTGAACCTTTTCAAGATTTTGTCAATGTATGCACTTTGGTTTAAACCTATCAGGAACCTTGATCTATCCCTATAGATCTTTATTCCAAAAATAAAGGCGACTTCACCAAGATCCTTAATGGAAACACAACTTCCAAGCCAGGCTTTTACACCTTCCAAGGTTGGAATGTTATTTCCAAATAGTAGAATGTCATCGACATATAATACTAAGAAAGTGATGATGCTCCCACTAGCTTTCTTATACACACAAGCTTCATCGACGTTCTTGATGAATCCAAAATTCTCAATTTCTTCATCAAAACGATGATTTCAAATTCTAGATGCTTGTTTCAATCCATAGATTGATTTCTTTAACTTGCATACTTTGTAGGGATGTTTTGGATCGACAAAAGCTTCAGGTTGAACTATATAGACATCTTCCTCAAGATATCTATTAAGGAAAGCCGTTTTGACATCCATTTTCCAAATCTCATAATCATATTATGCAGGTATGGAAAATATTATCCTTATTGACTTTAGCATCGCCACAGGCGAAAAGGTCTCATCATAATCAACCCCTTGAGTTTGATTGAAACCTTTTACTACAAGTCTCGCTTTACAAGTATCCAAGTTACCATGCATATCGGTTTTCTTCCTGAAAACCCACTTACTTCCAACCACTTTGGAGTTTAGAGGTAGTACAACCAATTCCCAAACTTGGTTGTCATACATGGATTGCATCTCTACGTTCATGGCTTCAAGCCATTTGTCACAATCGGATTCTGACATTGCATCATGGTATGTGGTAGGTTCACCCGAATCTAACACGTAGCTTCCATCTATGAAAAATCCATATCTTTCAGGTGGACTACTAATTCTACCAGATCTGCGAACGTTTTGTGTGTGTTGATCAACCACTTGATTATTTTCAACAACCTTCTTGTTGAATGCTAGTATCAACCAAACATGTATCGGCTTATGGTTCTTGATCCATATCAAGTTCCACTGTTCGACTAATTCCTTCCACAAGGAACTTAGCTTCCAAGAACTCAGCCTTTCGAGCAACAAATACCTTTTGCTCTGTTGGATCGTAGAAATAATATCCTATATCATCTTTAGGATATCCTACAAAGATACACTTAGTGGATCGTATTACCAATTTATTTGGGGTGTGTTGCTTCACTTAAGCTTCACAACCCATACCTTTAAATATGATAATGATGGAGCCCTTCTATGTCATATTTCAAAAGGTGTCTTATCCACTTTCTTGGTTTGGGCCACATTGAATGTACGGCCCGCGGAGAGCAAAGCGTAACCCCAAAATGATAGAGATAATGTGCTCCTAGTCATCATAGATCGAACCATATCCAAATAGAGTTCGATTCCTCCTCTATCGAAACGAAGAACTTTGATTGAGTTGATTTTGTACTTCACCTTTTGAAGGCTTTGAACATTTCAAAAAAAAAACTTCAACTTTGTGTCTCAGCAAGTACACATAACCATAACTACTATAATTGTCGGTAAAAGTAATGAAGTATCTTTCACCATTCCTAGTCATTGGCTTAAAAGGATCACATACATCCAAATGTATGATACCTAATAAATCTTTTACCCTTTCCCACTAAAGGGTTTCTTAGTCATTTTGCTTTGTAAACAAGATTCACATGTATCAAATGAACCAATTTCATTTGTCTCCAAAAGACCATTCTTTCGAAGTATTTACATGTGACATTTGTTTATATGACCAAGGCGATAATGCCAAAGATAGGTCTTACTCAAATCCATTTTGAGTTTATTGGTGATTGCTTGGTACATTGAACTATCAAATGATGTATTAATATGAACCAATTCATAAATACCATTTGAAAGCATAGCTTTAAAGTAAAACATGTCATTCATCGATATAAATGTTATTGTTTACTAACTTTAAATCAAAACCATATTGTCTTATAAGGGAAACTGAAATAATGTTTCTAGTCAAACTAGGAGCATACAAAAACATTTTAAAACAATTTCCAAACCATTTGGAAGTTTCAAAACATAGTCTCCTTTCTTGTAATGCTTATTTCTTTTGAACCTTTTGCAACAAATTGCAAACATGAGTTCCACATCCGGTATCTAATGCCCATGTGTTTGAAGAAATAACATTAAAGTCAATATGTATCATAAAGATTGTACCTGAGGTTTGCCCAGCATCCCTCTTGTTTTTCAACTCTTTGAGATAGGTTGGACAATTCCTTTTCAAATGCCCTATCTCACCACACTCAAAGCATGGATCGTTCATGGCAACCTTTGCCTTCTTCTCTTTTGGTTTCGGTGGTTTCGCTTTAGTCTTTCTTTTCTTTTTCCCTTTGAATTTCCCGTTACCATTTGCAACATTTTCTTTGGTGTCGGGGTGATGCCCTTTCCTTGTTGCCATTCTTATTGATCGTTAGAATGGATAAAGCCATTTTACCCATATTGATCCTTTCGAGGCGATCAATGTGGCTTTTCATCTTAAAGACATAAGATGAGACCGATTGGGTTTTCTCTATTCGACATGCATGAAGCGCTCGAACCGTTTCGAAGCGTTCTACCCTTAGGAACATTTCCTACAATTGGGTAATCATGTTGTATGCTCATGATGTTCAAAATCCTTTTGAATCTCGGGAATCATAATTCCTAACATGAGACAAGAGGCTTGCGTAGTATCCTCGATATACTTAATCCAATCGTCATAGGCATCCTTATCTTCCATAAGATGTTCATCGGGATTAGGATCGTTCAACACATAGGATATCTTCTCTTACTTGAGAACGATTCTTAAGTTTCGATATTCATCCATGAAGTGTTATGATTGAGACGATCCTTTTCAAGGATTGTTTTTAGTGATAGGTTACGGACGGTTTGGGTAATATTGTTAGCGGCCATCTACAAAATTTAACAAGGTTCAAATTTTAGTATTTTCGATATTATTATATTTTAATCATTAATACCCTTTTGTGTCTCATAGGAAATTAATAATTAAAATCTAGAATCCAACGTTACATTTAAAAATTGGTTAGGTGACCTTTATCCCATTATTTAAATTAACAAGGTAGTCAACGTTTGACAATTGCAACCCTTTGCAACTTCTAGCCATATGGGATCAGTTAAACATCTTTATGTTTAGTTGGCATGTTTAATCCCATCAACACCTTTGTTCCCCATGCTTCGGTGAACTTAAGTTCATGGTTTCCAAATCAAGTCCTCCAACTTACACACACGTGTGAGTTTATACACATAAGTGGTTAGGTGACCTTTATCCCACAAACATGGTAAAACCACCTCGAATATACAAGTTCCCTCAAATGTGGTTAGGTGACCTTTATCCCACAATAAGAGTTCCCAAGTGATTCGAGTGTTGTATAAAAGGATGGTGTTTGACTTGTTTTATAAAAGGGATTTTGAGTTTTCAAAATTCTAGTTTGGAAAACTTTATGTACCATACATTTGCATGCATTCAAATCCTTGGTACTTTTGTGAAAACAAGTTTTCAAGGTTCTTTTTAATAAAACCCATTTTATTATAAAATCATTAATTTTTAATAAAACCTTTTATTATCCACTTTAATGATTTTTTAAGAACCAATTTTAAGCTTGTTGTTGATTATTAGTTTGTTAAGCATGCATATCCAAATAACATCCAAACAATAAAATAAGCAACCACACAAGCATAAACCACATATCAATAGGTGCATAACCGTAGCCAACTATTTTGACCACACTTGTTAGCCGAAACAAGTGTGTCAAAAGGTCCTTCCTAAGGGCGAATATAGACACAAATAATGTGTTGTTGAACTCCCACTTGATCCCGCATCCAAATGCTTCAAGTCTTCTTCTTGTGTTGTGATTTATTCACATTCTTTGGTCTTCCAAATGTCTTTTATATTCAGCTCCAAACTCCTTTGGACTTCAAAAATGTGTTTTGGTTATCGGGCTAAAATTCCGTTATGAACTATGAAGTCCTTTAGGCCCGAAATTAGCCAAAACCAAAACCGCATTTTTGTGTGCATCTTCTTTTACTAAAAATATCCTAATACATTTTTTCTAGTAAAATGAAATGCACCTAATCTATTTATTTTAAATACCAAATGAAAATAAATAAATTACATAAGTTTACAAATGGAAGAACAAAAATAATTAATTATTACAACCTTTGAAATAATTAAATATAAATCATAACACAGTCATTCAACATATTCACACAAGGTCATGGCTAGGTTATGAACACCAAAATATATATATCCACATATATATATAAAATTCAAGAAGCAAAAAAAATGGTTTCCTTTTTACAACCTACTTTTTGGCCAAGAATGAAAAAACCGAAAAAGTGGGTTTTTGTCCAAACAAACAAATCATCCAAATGACATATTTTTTTCAAGATACTTTTATGCATGTATGAAAATAATCTTGAAAAACAAAAGGAGAACCATGATGAAAAATTTCGGCAATAGGGTTTAACCAAACCCGAAACCCGAAAATTTCATATCCTATGAAGCATGCACTCATATAAGCGGCTCTAGATGCCATTGTTGGGTTTTTCACATGTTTATCAAAGTGATTTCATCCATATGAAATAAAAACGCAGCAGAAAGATTATTTAAAACATGTTTACTTTCAAGATATAAAACCCATTTTATATGTAAAACCCAATACCCGGATCCATATACGAACATGCATGCTATCAAAATTAAAACACAACCATAGGGTGTTTAGAATACAACCTTTCAAGGAGTAAAGGATATGAAGAAGATGGTTCTTCTTGAACGGTTGCCTTCAAGTGTAGAAGACCTCAAGCTTGCATACCCCAAGCCTTCCAACAAACACTTTGATTTAGCTAGGATTTATACACTCATGAACTCACTAAAAAAATCCCTCATGGACAACCCAACTTGGCCGAAAATTAGAGAGACAAAAATGAAGTTCTTGCACTTGAAAAATCTAACTTGAAAGGCCCTCTTGATCAACCATATGTTAGCCGAAAATGAGAGTCTTTTTACAAGTTCATACACTTGAAAATGATCTCTAAAATTGGCACTATGTTGGCCGAAAATTCTTGGAGGTTTCTCAAGTTCTTCTTTATTTTAATTTGTCATACAAATGACTTAAAAGATGAGAGATATCTTGCCACATTTTCACCCAATCAAGTTTCATGCGAATATGACAACTTGCATGCTTTCTCATTGGACCAACAATCTTGGGAGGACAATGGGGGGGGGGGGGGGAGGTTGGTGGCCTAGCTTTTATTTTTATAAAAAAATTTCAAAAATTTTCTTATAATAACAATTTAAGTCTTATATAATTTTATTACTTTTATAAAATTATAACATCACATGTTTTAAGACTTATACAACTTTTATTAAGTTATTTAACCCATTAAATAACAAAATAAAATATTCTCTCAAAATAAATTATCCATATAATTTATTAGTTTGTCAAGTGCAATTATTTAGAAAACCAATTTCTAAATATTCTAAGTGTTAATATTTATTTGTATGATCATATCATAAATAAATATTATAAGTGTTTGTCTAGCTTGTATTTGGGTATGACTCGACTTGGATCATAACGTACTAGCCACATCAATTTTATATGTGTATTGGGCATACAGAATCCAACAAATTTCGTACAACTTAATCACCATTTATACAATTTAATTGCATTCTTTTGACTTAATTTATGAATAATTGACTCGTACAAAGTCTAGCAGTGATAGGACATGTTATAACATTACAATCCATATTGTCGATTCGTTATGTCACAAAAACAAACAATTATGTCCGAATACGTTGGAAAACAACACTGAAAAACATTATTCACCTGAACACACTATTCATGCTAGGAGAGTTCAGAAACTTCCTGAAACGACTAACGAATGATATGAAATCATATCATCATAAACGTATATACAAAAACCCTAATTAGGGGCATCACTTGCAATAATACCTAAACTTTCTGGAAAAATTCCTAAACACCTAAAATTGTCTGATCCGAATAACGAACTAATAAATTCAGCATCTCGCAGCATTTTTCAGCATTCTGCAACACTGACAAGGCTATTAGGTAATGATAATTATCTTAAACGATCTCGAGGATATCAAACATTTATTCAAGGTATTATTACCGGTATCGTCGTACACCTTCTGTATACTAACCGGTAATAACCCGGTGTCAAAACTAGTGATATATTTTATATCCTAACACTTAATTAATTAGTCTAGTGAACTAGTTAAAGTTTATTATCACCTTAAAACGTCGTTAACACAGTAATGATGAAAGTGTATGATTAATGAACTAAATATCTACTACACATTTCAACACATTGTTATATTACTTATAATAATCAAATGTTACACTTTACCCCCCCCCCCATGTGGGTCCCACACACATTTCCTACATACTAGCATGCATGATGAAAATCCTTAGGAAGGCATGGCCTAGTGGATCTCATCTTGACTTACAAAGATTTGAACCTTATAACAAATAACCAACACATTCTTGTCCTCACACTTTACAACATTCCTACAACACCAAACAACCTCCTCTCTCTCCCCCTTGATTTACGGCCAAACACCACCACACCATCTCCACATTTTCCTTCAAAGACAACCACCAAATCAAGCTTCATACACCCATTATAGGATGATCTAAGAAGATATCAAGTGGAAAGAACTTCAAGAAGCTCTCATACAAGACTAGGATCTTTATATCTTCTTCATCATCTTCACTTGATCTTCCCTAGCCTAAGTGCTAGTTGTAAGACCATCTAAACTCATCTTTATGCTTCTTATGTTTAGTAGATCACAAAAGTACACTTTGATCATCTTGAAGCTCACTAAACAAAATACTTCAAACCCTAAAATTTAACATAATAATCTTACATAAATATGTACTTTATGTATTGATTATGATGTTTAGTGTAATGTAGTTTGCTTAGATTTAAAGATCTTGCATGATTATACTTGAAAATATGATCTAAACATAAAGATGTTTAGATCTAGCAAGATCACCATCTTTGAATTTCATGAACTAAAACAATAGTCTTGAAAATGATTTTTGAAAAATATAAACTTATCAAGAAACTAAGATCATGATTTTTAAGGTGATAATCTTAAAATATAACAGAAACAAGTTTATGTGATGTTGATAAACTTGTAAATGAACATAAAAAGTAATTATATTTTTAGTGATCTTGATAAATATATATAGAAAAGTTCATGAATCTTCAAGATATGTTTATGTGATTACTCATGAAAAGTGTTGTTTGGATACTTGATTTGTGTTGATGATGATATTGGGATTAAAAGTTGGTTTAAATACGTTTTAAAAACATGGAAAACGTCCATAGTATAGAGGAAACTATGGCGAAATTTTCTAAAATCCTAATCATGATTAAAGTGTGTTTTAACAAGTGATTATCATGACTAGATATGATTAACAACCTTAATCATGATTAGGCAAACTTTGATGAGAAGTTAAGTTAAACACTTATGGTTATTTTCCTAAACTAAATGGAAGTGTGTGTGTGTGTGTGTATATAGGATGAAATATATATTTGGCCAACCTTCTTATGTGTGTATTAATATGTATGTATATAGAAGCTAGGGGGCTTACGTAACTAAATACATGAATACAAATACATGGCACCAAATACTTGAAAATAACCAAGTACAAAAGTATGTGGTTACATATATATACACACACATGTCCCTAAATGGATTCATGAAATGTTAAGACAAGAAAGGATATATACAAATACATCTATAATATATCCCAAACTTATATTTAGAAAAACGGACAATTCGAACAATGGACAAACTCATATATATATTGGCAACATAATATATATATATATATATATATAGGACAAAGATCCGTTAGGAACCACCTCTTATTGCGAGAACCGCGAGAACCAATGTGAACACAACCAAAAATGCCTAAAAATAGCTAAAAAACACACAAAATTTTTTTTTTAATATTTTTTATGTTAAAATCGCTAATTTTAGTAGCAAAAAAAAATTTAAATTTTTTTTTTTGCTACTAAAAGTAGCGATTTTAACATAAAAAATATTAAAAAAAAATTTAGATTTTTTTTAGATTTTTTAAGGTTTTTTGGGGGTTTAGTTTTTAGCATTTTAGCTTGGGGGGGGGGGGGTTTAGGTTTTTGGGGGGTGGGGGTGGGGGGTTTAGGTTTTGGGGGGGGGGGGGAGGGGTGGGGGTTAGGTTTTTTTAGGTTTTTTTTAGCTATTTTAGGTTGTGTTCACATTGGTTCTCGCGGTTCTCGCAATAAATGTGGTTCTCGCATGAACCTTACCCTATATATATATATAGGTACGGGATCAGGAGAGAATGGTGAAAAGTGTGAGAATGGTGAGAACGGATCCTGGCCCAACACGTGGCAGGGGGCGCTAATTGATATGCAGGGGTACGATTGTCCTTTCATACGTTCCCTCCTTATTCACGTTATAAATCTCTTTCAAATTAAAACTCCAAAGATTTCTTGTTAGCTGTTACCTCCTTTGCAAGCTTTCTCAGATCTATGGCGTCTAACGTGGATTCTGTTTGACGAAGTAAAATTCGATGACGTTTCCTATTTTTGTTTCAGCAAATCATGCAACAGATATGGTGTTTTGTTCTTTTATGCTTGTTTCATTGTTTTTTTTTTCAAATTAATATTTCATAATGTGTTGTATGATTTCAATGGCGTTGTTCATGTACCCACTTTAATCGCGTTTTAATTGGTAGTTAAACAATTAGTAAGAACTGATAATTGGAGTTTTCAATATTAATTTTAATTGTCGTTTTGGATCTAGTATATTTTTTATGTTTTTACGATCATTGGCATTTTAAACCTGATTAGTTTTGAATATTATTTAGTAGTATTTGTAAACATCAGTTATTACTATTTGTTAATTTGTGTAAATATCAGTTTTATTAATATGGCGTTTTCATTATGATGTTATATTTTTGTTAATTATTTATGTTGTTAACTGTTTTTAATTATTCATCTCAAGGCATTTTCATTATCATGTCGCATTAGTATTGTTGGTTCATTATTTTTGTTAATCAATAAAGTTATGGTGTGCGTATTTTGGCATTTTCATTATGGCGTTTTCAAATTATGTGTTTATTATGTCTTGTTTATTATTCAATTAATGGCGTTTTAATCTATAATGTTATTACGAGACATTTTCTATTTTTAATGACGTTTTTCTGATTTTTCTGTTCCTCACTGTGCTTTCTCAGACGAAGTTGCTTCCTCGAGTCAAAGGTTTTGCCCCAAAACCGGATTACCATTTATCATTCCTGACGTTAGTGAAGAAATAAAGCCCACAACGGACATGGTATTCACAAGCCTCGATGATTGTTATTCAATGTATGTTAAGTATGCCAAGGCTTGTGGGTTTTATGTCAGGAAAGATACTAAAAAGACAAACTCCAAAGGTGTATTACATATTAAGTATTACTTGTGTACTAGAGCTGGGGTATATAAGGACAAGAAGGTTGATACGTTGGACCCCAATCAAAAGGAGCGTTTAGCGCGATCCAACTTTTCAAAGAGGACTGATTGTGGTGCACTGTTAGGTGTAAATATTTGAGGCTGGATCATGGAAGGTATATAAGTTTGTCGAGGATCACAACCATTATCTTGATGAACCTCATGAGAAGCATTTTCTTCCAACTGAACGACACCTCACTCAGCTCCAGAAGCATGTTATACACAGCATGCCTAAGTTGAATTTGGGTCCAGTCAAGGTGTTTAATGTTATGAAGACTTATTTTGGCGGTTTTGAAGACGTGGGTGCAAGTAAAGTTGAATTTAAGAACTACAAGAGGCAAATTAACTTGTTTATAGGGGAATACGATGCCGATATGGTTGTGAGACATTTGGATGAAAAAAACATTCCAAGCCTAATTTCTCATATGATTACTTCACAGACGAAGACAATCGTTTGAAGGGACTTTTTTGGTGTGACAATCAAGCAAACGTAATTACCACGTGTCTGGTGATGTGATTTTGTTTGACGCCACACATCGTTCCAACAAGTAATATTTTATAATTCAACTTCTTCTGTTTTTTTTGGCGTTTTATGAGTTTACATGCAATGGCATTTTTATGAGTTTACATGCAATGGCGTTTTATGAGTTTACATGCAATGGCGTTTTATTATTATTTCAGTTCTCATGGCGTTTTCATATGCAGATACGCTATGGTGTTTATACCGTTCACTGGTTTAGACAATCATCACTGCAATTTTACATTTGGTGCTGCATTATTGGCGTCCGAAATAGCTGATACGTATATTTGGTTGTTGAGAGTTTTTCTAAAAGCTGTTGGTTCTCAACCAAAAGTTGTTGTCACTGACCAAGATCCAGCAATGAAGAAGGCTATTTCTACTGTATTTGTTGACACGAGGCATCGGCTATGCATGTGGCATGTGATGCATAAACTTTCTCTGAAGGTTGATATGCTTATTTTTACCTTTGCATTTTAGGATACACTGCGTTTTAAAATACATGGCGTTCTGTACCTTGTTACTGTTTTTTTAATTAAGTTTTGTCTTTGTGTAATATATATGTTTTTTTATGCATGGCGTTTTCTTGTTATATATAGGTTGGTGTTAGGCTATGCAATTCCACCAATTTCAAAGAACGTATTTGTGGTGTTGTGTGGACGGATATTCTCACACCTCAAGAGTTTGAATTAGAATGGGAAGTGGTTTTCGGAGAGTTAAATTTAGCAGATAATGACTGGCTATATGATATTTTTGCACTCAGGGAATCTTGGATCCCTGCATACTATAGAATGGAAGAGATGTCGGGTCTTATGCGAACGACATCGAGATCAGAGAGTGAGAATCATTTTTTGGTTAAGTGTGCAATTCAAAAGCTACTCTTGTTGAGTTCATGACTCATTACGAAACTGCAATAGAAGCACAGCATCACACGCACCGGAAAAATGATCATGAATCTCTATACAAACGACCCCAGTTAAAGAGTAATTACCAATTGTTGGAAGGCCAAGCTACTGACATATACACAAAAAATATTTTTTGTGACGTTCAAGCTGAGCTAATTGGAATTGTGGATTGCATAAACCAACGTTACGAAGATCAGCCTGATGGGTTTGTTAAGTTTTACATAAATGACTTCCAGCAGCCTTGTACATCCTTATTTGAGGTAAACAATAGCGTTATGTTTTTTTATATGGCGTTTTCTGTGCATGGAGTTTTATCATATCCGGTTGTGTTTTTTTTTTTAATTTTTTTAGACAAACATTCTCTGCATGACGTTATAGAGATATTGTTTTTGCCGTTTTTTCAAGTAATGCACCATAAGTCTGATTGCACATGCAGTTGCTCATGCAGGCGTTTTGAGCAGTTTGGTTTGCTATGTAGACATATATTCTATATTTTGAGAATTATGGACATTAGGGAATTTCCAAAACAATACATTTTGAATAGATGGCGCAAAGAGGCTTCCCCAAACTGCTCTCCCGAATACCCAATTAGTCGTGAATATATGACCGAGCTTGATCCCGATGTGCAAAGTATGATGCGAGATATTATTTTTTCAACGGAATATACTTTGAACCGTTTATCTGGTAATAAAGAGGAGCTATCCTTATACAAGGATCATGTTCAATCTTATATGAAGAAGGTTCAAGATATGCATATTGTTGCTCCTCCCGCTAGTACTAGGGATAGATTTGCCGAGATAACCGGTCAATATAAAAACGACAAGAATCCGATAAGAGTCCCTGTTGGGTATAAATCCAAGGGTTCTGGTTCTCGGAAACGCCTGAAATCTAAACAGGAGGTAGCAATCGAGAAAAAGAAATCAAAGTCAAAACACGGGGCCAAAGAAAGACAGTGTCAGAACTGCAAAGGCTATGGACACTACGCATCGACATGCAAACATGATGTAATTAAAAGAAGATTGACAAGGTCTTCGAGATCCAGTGAAGAGTAGTTTGGCGTTTTGTATTTTTCATTCTTATAGAACACACACAGATGGTCTTCGAGAGCCAGTGAAGAGTAGTCTGGCGTTTTGTATTTTTCATTCTTACAGAACACACACAGATCTCAGTTTGGCGTTTTACATCATTCTTTATACATCATTTTTTTCCATCTTTTTTTTCGACCTATTTGTTCATAACATGTTACTTCGAAGTTGCATGACAAACAATATAAGATCGGACAACCAAATCAAATGCCAAAAAAAAAAACAACGCCACTAAATAAAACTACCATAAACCTCTAATTTTGGTCATGCTAAATTCAATAATGTTTTGCTGAACGAGATGGATAACATTGTTAACCCTCAGTCAAGAAAGTTGTCTAAAACTGTTGTCCACCCCGTTCAGCTAAACTTTATTAAGAACAAAACTGAATCTCCATGAAATGATGTTTTTGAAATTTTGTGGTTTTTGTATGTTTTGGCATTTAAATTGAGGATTTTGCCCATCACATCGAGCGAAAGTTTACTGAGAAAATAGTGTATCTCAAAGAAACATGGATTGGAATCTTTGATATTTGGGGTTTTTGGCGTTTCTAAGATGAATGGTATATAGGAAAATATGGCGTTTGGATTTTGGTGTTATTATTAGTAGGTCTGAGAGGTTGTTTATATAGGAAGTTTTTGGTGCGATTTTTATTATAGTAAATGCTAGTAATTAAGTTCCGTCGTTTCAATACTGTTTGTTCAGTTTTATCGGTTAAAAACAAAGTTTGGCGTTTTATATCTAATGGCGTTTAGATTAGGATGATGTGTGCTATGTGGGTTAAGGTGGGATTTTAATGGCGTTTTATTCATGAGTTTGGCGTTTTGTGTAGAGAAGTCAAAAGACTTTTTTACCCTTAATGAAGCGCGCCATACTAATAAAAGTGATGTTATTTACGAAAACGCCACCGCGTAATCTAGTCCATAGATTGTTTTGATCTGACGATCCATAACCGTTCTCTCCGTTCTCACACTTTTCACCGTTTTCTCTAAATCCTGACCCTATATATATATATATATATATATATAGATAAATCGACAAGTGAAATATACTAAAGACTTGGAAAGAAACAAGTATATAGTTCACCGACAAGAATCGTACATATCATCATGACGAGGAGTATAAACGTTCTATGGACACTAAACTTGAGCATTCTCACCGACGAAAAATATATATAAACGAGTTCACCGAGGAGCTCTAAAAATAATATATTTTTAGACAACCTAGAGTATATATATTTTCAACACTCTTAAAAAAATCCAGAAAGTGTTATATAAATAACCCACTAAGTGTAAATACACAAGTATATAAGTATGCTCATACGTATAAGAATACGTATGCTAAAACACCTAGTGAAAATGCAAGATTGCAAGTAATGTACATGTACACATATATGTATAAATACAACATAAATACCTACAATAAAATATACAAGTGAAGTATATACATGATATACGTATACATATAAATACTCAAGTATAAAGTGATGTACACAAATACACTTGATGAAGTGTACACATACAAGAGATACCATACATGTACACCGACATGAATACGATGTTAAAAATAAATATTTTTAACAACTATATATTGTAAAGATATACTTATATATTTGAAGAATAAATATATACAAACAAAATGAACGAACATATGCAAGTGAACGAGGTTCATCATTCGCATATATATATATATATATACACACATTGGAAGAATATATATACAATTAATAACGACAAAACACCCGTGCGAGACACGGAGACGCATATGGGCTAGGCCCACTTACACCGTGCGAGACACGGAGACACATATGGGCTAGGCCCATTCCTACTCGTACGAGGCACACAAACACTTATGGGCTAGGCCCACTTACACTCGTGCTAGGCACGAAGACTCATGAAGGGCAAGGCTTGTTCATACACAACAGGATATATATATATATATATATATATATATATATATATATATATATATTAGCAACGGACATACAAATTAAATGGCAATTTATTAAAAAGAAACAAGGGTTTCCAAACGAACAACAAATACAATCTAACGACATTCAAGATGAGCAACATGTACATAGTCTAGTAAAGACCTAAGTGTCTAATGCATTAGAACACTTGTAGGATGCACTACGTATTTGGATACCCGCTTTGCTAGCGCATTTCTTCGGACACAAAACTATGAGTTATGTCCCCCTTTTCTTTTAAACGCTTTTTGGCTACAACTCTCGGGGGAAATACATGTTACGATGGTATGGTTAAGCTAAGGAATAAAACACCTAGATCATGTGCGAATAGGGTTAAACTTAAGAACCATTAATCATTTAGATCGAAGAACGAAATGGTTAGATCTATTGGGTACTGGCAAGCCCCACTCATGGGTTCGTGGGCCACATGTAGTGCTTTTGTGTCCCAGTCGACGTTAATCGACACTAAATCGTCAAGTGTCGAGTGCTTCCTATGTCGGCAGACATATTAATGTCCTTGCAAAACATTAATGATCAACGATTTCATAGACGCTTTACATACCACACTTTTACATAACGGTTTCTATACAAGAACTTTCAAATACTTTTATTATTCATTTGATACGAACACAAATGCATGAATTCACCAACATTATGTTAACTTTTCAAACTTACATGTATTTCAGGCAACTAGTGGATCCTTTCACTTCATCAAACAAGAACGAGCATGTCACGAAAGCGATGTCATCCTTTTGGAGGATTTGGTTCACATCTCCCACCCTTGTGCGAAAGATGGAATGCAAAACCTCGATCTGTTAAAACTTTATTTTTGTACAAGTCTTTTTGTGAAACAATATAACTTATGATGTCTTTTGAGAACAACCTACGACTTGTAAACTATTTCTTTTCGATGAATGGATGAACATCGTACATATTTTATTCATATAGTTTGTTTACTTACATCGTATGCAATGGAAACTAATCAAATTCACACCTTGTGCTTCCGCCTATGAGTGGGTGTGACAATAGGTCTCAGAGATATCTCTTACGTGATAGGTATCATAACATGCCGAGATAGACCCAATGGGACATTAGTCTCGTTCCATAAGTTTAACCTTAAATGGGTTCTTACATATGTAACAAACAATATTGTTCTCCTTTAGAGGATAATAGGATCATTGAGATTATTTACTTATGCTTCATTAATTAGAATCCTTATGTACTTTAACTCTATACTTGTTTAGATATTACTCACATCGCAAGACACTAGATATGTCTAGATTAATGTGAAGCATCTAATAAAGTATTACAATATCTTTAAAAGAAACGAGATGCTATAATTTAAAGAAGAATTGAGAACTCAAACCGGTTGATTACTCTAACTTTGTAACATTCAAAGACGAAAAAAATGTAATTTCAGGTATATCCTTATGTCAGCAGACGAAATCTATCTCATGGAGGAGTCATAATAAACTAATAACAACAACCTAAGTTATAATGACATAACATGTTGTTGATCACAAAGCAATAGTCACTAAATGTTGTTGAAAAACTTATCAGTGGACTCATAAGTTTATTAAGTCCATATAAATTATATATTGAAGACTTATTGTGATAAAGTCAGCTACCATGTCTCCTTGAACAGTAATAGTTTGAGAGGTGCTGCATTAAATTTCAATACGAAATTGATTATTCGTTTATGAACGAACTTAAAGAACTAAATCTCTGTATCGAATACATTCATGATATGCTCAAGGATCATATAACTAAAAGTCTATCGCCCATAACTATTACGTAAGCGCTTATAATAATGACGAGTTTATTGATGACTATGTACAACTGCATATCGTACTATGAATGATTAACTATTAATTTTCCTTATCAGTTGGTTTTTGTATGTCTTTAACATATGTTCTATCGGTATAATGACATATAGAAAAATATAAATACAAATCAAACGTTAAAGGGTGTACTTGAATATTTTGATCCTAACTGTTAGGTTTTAAATTGAGGCTGTAGTATGACTAATGGGGGGCCCTACGTTGCATAATGACTCAACGACTGTATTTCTCTGCTACAGTCTTGGTTTAAAGCTAAAATGAGTATTAACTTCTGATCAGACTAATTTAATACTCATAATAAATGATTATTTTGCTAAGTGGGAGAATGTAAGAATAAATATGTATTTATATATATTTAATCTAGTAGCCATCATTATCATTTATATAATATAGATCAAAATATATAAAACCTTATAATATATTAGTTGGTAATTGTTGATGGACCGATTTACCCTTATTAACTAATACGTTTTCCCCTTGGGTGTATATAAGGAGATTACTAGAGAGGAATTAAAGTTAGACATTCATAACATTAAACACAATTCGACCTTCTCTCTCTCCATTACTACGAGTTCTTCAACCCTAAAGAACTCAGTACTACCATCATTAACACACATCCTAAAGGGGAACTAGATCAAACTGACTATCATGTCAAACTCCATGGTTGCATTTGTCTCTGGATTCTCTGTTGGCCTGTCTACTGTAACAAGTATTATATACATGTTTTCCATTATGTTTAAATAGAACTGATCAACACCTCGACCCTCCTCGAGAAGACACCTATGGAACTCTAATAGGCTTTTAAATTACTTGTTTAAATAGACTCCCTCACGGGTTATCTAACTATTCTAATAAAGTACCCTTAATCGACAATCTACCTCACGGCGCGAATGTCAAGGGTAACTTGGAAACCTTATTCAACTCGATAAGCAAGAATTGGAAAGGCAACTAAGTTGGACTTCTCGAAAGTACCTAAACCTAGCAATTTACCAACCTAGACATACCGATAATCTCGCACCTCATGGATTTTAAGATTAGTAGAACACCTAGACCTAGTCTTTTCACGGATATTACTTCTATGGTATATTGACCAATTAACCACAAAAATCACGAACACACGGTTAATGATCTAACACGAACATATTATATGAAAGACATTCAACTAGGAACATGTGAAGCAATAAACATTAATCAAAAACTAAAAGCATGCATACACATCGAATTAATAAAACCAAGTCTTTACTTTTATAGAAAAATCCACAACGAGTTCATAATCCGGATAAAAATCAAAACTTTAACATATGTTCATCTTAACCTAGGTAGTTCATAGAGCTTTAGCCTTACATCTTTAAGAATTCAAGAACAAGATTTATCACAAAAGAGAAAAACCTGATTAACGATGAATAATAAGAGAACAAGTAAACCAGGATATAAAACCATGAGCCGACACGATCCTAAGTCTTCGGACCTTCAACTGATGCTTTGTCTTGCTCGAAATTGCTCTGAAAGTTCTTCAATTTTCGTCCAAGAAATCTAAAATTCGTTCTATGGTTGTTGTATGTTCTAATTATGATAAATAAGATTGTTTTTATAACTCAAACACATCAAATCCCGAAACATTCAGGGGAAATAGGTTCCTCGTGTCACGCGAGGAGCATAAAGAATCATGGTCGTGCGACGCGGGAAACCTTAAGTCAACACCGGTCAAAATACTCTCCTCGCGTAACGCGGGAAGCAATCACTTTTGATGATGAATAAGATTGTTTTTATAACTCAAACACATCAAATCCCGAAACATTATGGGGAAATAGGTTCCTCGCGTCACGCGAGGAGCATAAAGAATCATGGTCGTGCGACGCGGGAAACCTTAAGTCAACACCGGTCAAAATACTCTCCTCGCGTAACGCGGGGAGCAATCTATTTCCTGGTCGTGCGATGCGATCAGGTGTTTTCCTCGAATTATGTGCCTTTTCAACACTTGGTCCCTTGAACGCGATCCGGTACTCTGTTTTCTCCATATATGATTCGTTTTTTGCCCTCTTCAGCTGTCTTCGACACCCGAGACCTGGAAAACACAAACTAATCAGTAATATACACATTATACCTAAAAACAGCGCAAATGAACTCGAAAATTATACAGACTATACATGATAAATTAATGTATTTTGCAATACGTCAAATAATCACCAGGTTTAAGTCTCTCACCTGCTTTTGTCAAAATTACATATTGAAAATGGGCATGATGAATTGTTATGGGAACATGGTTGAATATATGGCAACAAATAGTGAGTATCATTTGTATTATCTTGGAAAAAGTTTGAACACTCTTGGTGGGACTGGGTGGGCTATGAAATTGTTCGGTTGAAACATGAAGTTTGGTTTGGTTGTAGTCTATATACCATCCTTTTAACACATTTGTATCACTTTTTTAATCTTTTATTAGGTATCTAGATGCATTGACAAACTTGCTCAAAATTAACAAGAATCAAGATTTGGGTTCTTAGATGTGATAAAATGGAAAAAAGCAACTAATATGTCACACCCCAACCGATGGCGGAAACATCGGGGCGCGGCACTGAGCGAAACAGATTGTCCATGAGTATCCATAACAACTATTAATTACCAGATATTTAAAACGTCATGTCCCATACCATAACATATCTAAATAAAAACGTTATTACAAATAATTGTCTTATAAATAAATACTGATCCGACAACTCAGATTTCAAATAAGATAGTTTGTTTGTTTGTTTCTAGACTCTTTCCTAGCCTCGATTTCATCACACAGCAAACAAGGCGTCTTAGGATCTTAAGCACCTGCCACATACGTTAAAGTAAAAGTCAATACACATAGTGTAAAGGTGAGCATACAAGTTTGATAATAGCATAATAGAGTTCGAAATTGTTTACGCATAACCAGCATATGTATAATGTGAAGCATGTAAGTTATCGACAAAGATCCTATCAATACCAATGACTGCGAGTAGCGAGTGCGAACACGTGAAGTAATTGTCCTTAACAACCCCTGAGTAAACAGGTGCTGAGTCCAAACTATATTACTATCGTTGCTAAGGCAGGTAGACAGCAATCAGTGTGTTAACATAACAAACAGGCATTCATCGAGTCACGTATAACATGCATTAGAGGTCAGCGTATAAATAGTGTTTGCGTTGTGTGTTCGATGTGATTTAGAATAAGTAATGTATGTAACACCCAAAAGTGCATAAAGCAAAAAGGGTTCGAGTATACTCACAACGATAGAGTTAATGGATTGAAGGGAGCGCTAGAGCGGAATTAACCTGAAAAGTTAATGATAGCATAAGCGAAAGTCGGCATGTAAAACGGTGTAGGTGTACCAAGGATCGGATGGCAATCCGATCGGATGGCAATCCGATCGAATGGCCAGTCGATCGGGTGGCAATCCGTTCAGATGGTCATCCGATCGGATGGCCATTCGATTGGATTGTCACCTCGTTTGGTGAGCATGTGTTTGTGTATGATGGTTTGTACTTTGAAGTTTTCGTTGTAGCATTTTAAAAATAGAGAAGTATCTCTACCTTTCAGGTCGGTCGATCGAACGGTCGTTCGATCGGACAGCAATCCGATTGGCAAGACTTCTCAGTTTGAGAACAAGTTCACAGCAGGACGGTCACTCGATCGGATGGCTATCCGATCGGGTGGCAATCCGTACGTACTGAACATGTTGAAAAATTGTTTAAGTATCCAAGTCCCAAATGTCACACGATCGGATGGTCGCTCGATCGGATGGCAATCTGATTGGGTGGTAATCCGTTTCAACGTTCAGATCCTTTGAATAGTTTGAAAATAGTTTAAGTAAGGAACCAAGTGCAACCCGATCGGATAGCAATCCGATCGGACGACAATCCATTCCGACGGTCTGATCATCCTAACACTTGTTTCTGTTTGAAGTGTTATAGCTTTGAACGAGACGTTTTGATATCTTGCTTGAACAACAAAACCCTTATCCCGGCCCAAGTGACCCGACCGAACAGGAATCACCCTAGTCCGACCGGTTCATGGTTCGAGTCGGTGGTTCATGTTCAAACCTGAAATCAATCTCTCTCCCAGATAGAATTCAGATCTGGAACTAATGCATCACTAAGAATGAGTAGAAGATCAGAACAAGCTCCGATTCCATCGGGTTTGAGTGCATTGAGTGTAAAAGAGTTGAAAGAAATTTGGGAAACCTTCTCTCAATCCTTTTATCCATGAATTCGTGTAGATCTAAGTGAAATTATTGATAAATGTTGTGGAAATCCTTCAGATCTAAGTTGTTCTTGGTGGAATGAAGCCAAACATTGAAGTTCATAGGAACTCCATGATGACATCACCCTAGAACACCTCAAATCCGGTGATTTCACGGTTAAAAGTTAAGATTCAAAAGATAGAAAGGTGTAGGAGTGCGTGTAGATCAAGAAAGTACAAGATTTAGGTTGGGAACTTACAAAAATCGAGAGAAATCGATAGAAATGAGGCTGAAGTGCGGCTGGGTCGAGTAGAGAGCTGTCACATCAAGTGGTGTGACATGTGAGGGTATTTATAGGGTTTCCTAAAAAGGAAAGTGAGGAAAAGGCTTGTCGATCGGGTGGCAGTCCGATCGGGTGATCGGATGGCAACCCGATCGGATGGCAATCCGATCAGATGGCCACTCGGTCGGTTGGCCGCTCGATCCATGAGTCCGGCGCGGTGAGTTTTGTCGTTTCGATTCGCGTGTAGAGCTTTGCGATGCGATTCGAGCGAGCGATACAATAGAATTACCCATTTAATTACTTTTAATCTCAACTACTATATCTAACATACAATCACTATAATTGACTTGCGTCTAGCGTTCTCGATTCGATTGTGATGCGATAGAATTGCGATTGCGATTAACACCTCAACATAAACATAACATGCACAAGTAACATATAAATAGCACACACACGTAAAACAATATCCAGAGCACATAATTTGAGTTGCGAATGCGATAGCGATAAGCGATAAATCGATTAAACATGCGATTAAACCTCGATTATTAACAAGTACTTCACATAATACAACTATCGCGATAACATAAATAGATTAACTACAAGTCAAAGAAGTCAAAACAGGAGTTGACCAAGGAGTGACAGATCGCAATTAGAAATCTTTTCTTCCTTTGACTTCAATCTTAACTCTGACTTTGAGTTTCGAAACACGGGGTGTTACAGCCTCCCCTTCTTAAGGTAATTTCGTCCCGAAATTAGGCCGAAGCCATAACAAACAACTGCGGGTACTTTGCCTTCATGTCGCTTTCGAGTTCCCAAGTGAACTCTGCGCCTCGTTTGCCTTCCCAGCGAACTTTCACAATGGGAATGCGTGAGCGTCGGAGCTGCTTGGTTTGGCGATCCATGATATCGACAGGCTTTTCCACGAAGTGTAGTGTTTCGTTTACTTGGAGATCCTCGAGGGGTACATGTAAATCATGCGCAGCCAGGCACTTTCTAAGGTTCGAAACGTGGAAAGTCGGGTGGACGTTGTTAAGTTCCTCCGGTAGTTCGAATATGTAAGCCACTTTTCCGATCCTTTCCATAATCTTAAAGGGTCCCACATATCGAGGCGTGAGCTTTCCTCTCTTGCTGAATCTGACCACACCCTTCCAAGGTGACACCTTTAGGAGTACATGGTCGCTAACGTCAAATTCGAGGGGCTTGCGTCGTCTATCGGCGTAACTTTTCTGACGACTCCGAGCTTTCAGTAGATTGTCTCGAATTTGGAGGATTTTATCAGTCGTTTCTTGCAATAGCTCAGGACCGGTTAGTTGCGAATGCCCGATCTCGTGCCATACAATAGGCGATCGACATCTTCTTCCATACAATGCCTCAAATGGTGCCATTTGAATGCTGGAATGATAACTGTTATTGTACGAGAATTCGACTAAAGGTAAGTATGCGTCCCAATTACCACCGAAATCTATGACACACGAACGGTGCATGTCTTCAAGGGTACGAATCGTTCTTTCAGTCTGACCGTCGGTTTGGGGATGGAATGCGGTACTTAGATTAAGCACAGTACCGAGAGCAGATTGAAATGTTTCCCAACAACACGAGGTAAACCGAGCATCGCGGTCAGAAATGATGTCGCGAGGCGTCCCATGTCGACAAATGATCTCTTTGGTGTAGATTCGGGCTAATTTTTCTACCTTGTAGTCTTTCCGTATTGGCAGAAAGTGTGCAGATTTAGTCAAACGGTCAACGACAACCCAGATGCTGTCTTGACCTGAGGGCGTGCGCGGAAGCTTCGTTATGAAGTCCATAGCTATACTCTCCCACTTACACACAGGGATCTCGGGTTGAACAAGTAAGCCAGAGGGTCTTTGGTGCTCAGCTTTGACCTTCGAGCAAGTCAGGCATTTTGAAACATAGAGGGCGATATCCCTCTTCATGCCCGGCCACCAGTACTTGTAGCGCAGGTCTTGGTACATCTTGTCGGCACCGAGATGAATAGAATACCGGGATTTGTGGGCTTCGTCCATCAAAATCTGTCGTAAATTGGTTTGCTTAGGGATCCAAATTCGGTCCAGATAATGGAATATCCCATTCGACTTATTCTCTAGCTGGGCTCCATCGTTGAGAATCCTTTCCTTCTTCAAAGTGCGTTCATTAAAGCAGGCATGTTGGGCTTCGCGGATGAGGGTTTCAAGATCATATTGGGCTTGAATATTACAGGCGCTGAGCAAATAACTCCTTCTGCTGAGAGCGTCGACAATGACTTTTGCCTTGCCGGGATGATAACGAATCTCACAGTCATAATCGTTGAGAAGTTCTACCCACCGGCGTTGACGCATATTTAGTTCTTTCTGATCAAAGATATGTTGTAGGCTCCTATGATCGGTGAAGATCGTACACTTGGTACCATAAAGGTAGTGTCGCCAGATCATTAATGCAAAAACAACTGCGCCTAGCTCAAGGTCGTGGGTTGTATAGTTCTTCTCGTGGATCTTGAGCTGACGAGATGCGTAAGCATTGACCTTGTCTCGCTGCATGAGAACACAACCAAGGTTAAGGTTCGAGGCATCGTAATAGACAATAAAGTCATCGTTTCCATCGGGTAAAGTGAGAACAGGAGCATTGTAAAGCATGTACTTGAGGGTTTGAAAGGCAGTCTCTTGTCCAGTTCCCCAAACAAAAGGCTTGTCTTTTTGCGTGAGAGAGGTGAGCGGCACAGCGATTTTAGAGAACCCTTCGATAAATCGGCGATAATAGCCCGCTAGTCCGAGAAAAGAACGGACTTCAGACGGGTTCATGGGTGTGACCCAAATCTTGATAACTTCGATCTTCGCGGGGTCGACGTGAATACCTTGACTATTAACAATGTGACCGAGGAATTGAACCTCCTCCAGCCAGAATTCACACTTGGAGAACTTGGCATAGAGTCGATTCCCCTGGAGTAGCTCGAGAACCAAACGTAGATGTTGCGCGTGTTCGGCTTTCAACTTGGAATAGATCAGGATATCATCGATGAACACGATGACGAAGCGGTCGAGAAAAGGTTTAGACACGCGATTCATCAGATCCATAAAAACCGCGGGTGCGTTGGTTAAACCAAAAGGCATAACAACGAACTCGTAGTGGCCGTATCGAGTGCGAAAAGCGGTTTTGGGAATATCCACCTCTTGTATGCGTAACTGGTGGTAGCCTGAGCGTAGATCGATCTTGGAGAAACACGTAGCACCTTGTAACTGGTCAAACAGATCATCGATGCGAGGCAGAGGGTAACGATTCTTGATCGTCAGCTTATTCAATTTCCGATAGTCGACGCACATCCGGAACGACCCATCCTTCTTTTTGACGAAAAGGACTGGTGCACCCCAAGGAGAGGTGCTAGGGTGAATGAAGCCTTTGTCAAGCAATTCCTGGAGCTGACTCGAGAGTTTGCGCATTTCGGACGGAGCGAGTCAATAAGGAGCTCTTGCAACAGGGTTTGCTCCAGGAATGAGGTCGATGCGAAAGTCGATATCACGACTCGGAGGTAACCCTGGGAGATCTTCAGGAAAAACGTTAGGGAATTCACAAACAACAGGAACGTCTTTCACTTCAGTCTTTCTTTTCTTTTCCTTCCCCGCTACTACAATGTTAGCCAAGAAAGCTCTGTATTCCTTGCGGAGAATCTTGCTAGCTTGGATGCATGACATGAGCTTGAGGTCCTTCGAGAGAGTTTCACCATACACACACAATCGATCACCATTAGCAAGCGAGAATTGAATCATCTTATCGAAGCAAACGACTTCGGCATGGTTTTCGAGAAGAAAGTCCATGCCTATTATGACATCAAAACTACCGAGCTGCACCAGAATAAGGTCGATAGGAAAGATGTGATTGTTGAGTTCGAGAGTACAATCACGAAGAATAGAGTTGACGACGACGGTTCTTCCGGTGGCAACTTCAACATCGAACGTCGAGGGGAGATGGGCGCGCTTACGATTAAGAAGCTTTTCGAACTCAATCGATACAAAACAGTTATCGGCCCCAGTATCAAACAAACACGAAGCATAAATACCATTCACAAGGAACGTACCATTGACCACGTTGTTGTCAGCCTGAGCCTGGCGCACATTAATGTTGAAAGTTCGAGCACGAGCGGCTTGTTGTTGTTGTTGCTGAGGCTGCTGCTGTTGCTGCTGGGGCTGCTGCTGTTGTTGCTTTTGCTTCACAACCCGATTGGGGCACATGTTTGCGAAGTGGTTAGGATCACCACACGCAAAGCAGACTCTAGCATTGACCGCGGGTGCAGGAGCTGCTTGTTGCCCTTGAGGAGCAGGAAGTAGAGCTTGATGAGCAGTAGCTGGAGCTGATGCTTGTCGAGGACCTGTACGGAAGTTGGCGGTGAAATGGCCGTCATGTTGCAGTGTACACAAAATCTGCAGGCGATTCCCACTGGGTGGTGATAGGTGCAAGTCGTGCATGCAGGGTGAGGACCAGTATAAGCACGCTTTGCCGGCGGTGCTTGGGTTACCGGTGCTGCGACCTGGCGGTGTTGAGTTTGTTGCTGAGCTGGTACAGCTTGAAGTAGGGCAGCAGTGGTTACAGCACAGTTCTTGTTGCTGGAGTTGTTGTTGTTCTTCCTCTTGCGACGAGAGGCTTTTGAAGACTGAGGAGTGGCGGCGCTTTCGGCGGTCGATGCGGTGGTAGCTTGATGTAGATTCTTGGCGGCTTTATCCCAGTAGCCAGACTTGACTCGCTTGTCGTTTATTTCAGCGGCAAGCAGGTAAGTTTCCTCGATTGTTGCTGGCTTTGAAGCTTGCACAAAATCTGCGACACAATCTGGCAGAGATCGAATATACTTCTTGATCGCTACATCAGGAGTCTTGACTTGATCAGGACAGATTATGCTAAGCTGCTTGAAGCGAGCAGTTAAAGCAGCATTGTCACCATCCTTCTGCTTGATATGCCAGAATTCGTCCTCCAACTTTTGGCGCTCGTGGGGAGGGCAGAACTCTTCCAACATGATGTTCTTCAACTCATCCCACGTCAAACCATAAGCTGCATCGTTTCCGCGTTTGTTTCTCTCGCCCGTCCACCAATCCAGCGCTCGGGATTGGAAGACGCCGGTAGCATTCAGAGTGCAGAGATCATCCGGACAACCACTTTGGCGTAGGGTGACCTCGATCGAATCAAACCATTGGAATAAGGCCGTAGGACCATCTTCACAAGTAAATTCTTTCGGTCCGTAAGCTTTAAACTGCTTGAAGCTAAAGGCAGCCTTAGGGGTTTCAGTCCTGGACTCTTCAGAAGATTTGCTCACATTTTCGTACAGTTCACTGACGATTTGAGGAACAACTTTCGCCATTTGCTTAGCAACCATAGCGGCGAGGCATTTATCTGCTTGCTTTCGGCGAGCAGCTTGAGTAGCGCGAGATCCAGATGACGACATTGTCTGCATCAGACATCGCCACAGGACTCAACACAAATTTTGATTATTCCTAGTATAGTCTAGCGATTACCATAAAGCTCAGGAACACGTATCCACATAAACACAGAATCACATAGGCACATAAACACTTAAGCACATAATCACGTAGAGCACGGAAACACATAAGCATGTAAGGCACAGAAACACATGAGGCAGTCAGAATACAGAAACCTAGCTATATGTTGCACGTATTCCCTATCCTTCACAGCGCGTATAACGATTAATTATAGCGATTGCGAGTATCGAGCAGCGATTGCGAATAATGACCAGCGATTTGTGGGCGTATTGAGGTAGATGTGTAGTGTGAGTTGTGCGTGTTAGTCGAAATAAACAGCGAAAATGAATAAACCACCAAAATCGAGACGTATAATTACAATAAACACATAAATTCCACATAAAATCGACAAATATCAGAGTCAGCAGTTGCGGGCTCAAAATCAAAACACATAGAAATCAAGAGTAGATTGTCTCGGGTGTGATAGACGTCGACTTCCCAAAGTGATTTGACTATTCACAAGGACTTTAGGTTCACACTTTGGCCTTCGGGACTGCGCTTTTGCCTCGAATCTGGGCGAACGACACATATCCTTCCAGTTTGGTGTGACTTCAAGTTGTTGGAGTCCGTCGAGACTTTGGTGAAGGTTTTGTAAAACCACATTAGCGAGTGGAACGAGTCATCAAGGTTCGGGTTTCACCCTTAACTTAGTAACTACATTCCTGTTTTGTGTGGTAAACCACGAGATAGATAAGGAGATTTGCTTCGAAGTGGGGATTTCACTCCTAATTCAACGCAACTCTCTTGTTTTATAGTAAAAATAGCAATTCGAACGAGTAATCTGGTCGAGAGTTTGCGGTTTTCACACCTAATCTTAACCAGATCATTCGTCTGTGTGTGTAATCAACCTTAGGAAAGGCTGATCTTGCGCAGAACTGTAGTATGCGATGTTCGGGCAAGTGTGTAGTGTTCAGCGAGTTCGAGCGAGAAATAGCGAGTAAGCTTGTGCAAAACCCCTAATGGGTATGCACAAGTCGGTCTGTTGGTACTTAGACTATAGACTAGGTCGTTCTAAGACATTAACCTGGACTAGGTCGAGTCTTGCCTAATTCCCTATAGTTATGGCTCTGATACCAATCTGTCACACCCCAACCGATGGCGGAAACATCGGGGCGTGACACTGAGCGAAACAGATTGTCCATGAGTATCCATAACAACTATAAATTACCAGATATTTAAAACGTCATGTCCCATACCATAACATATCTAAATAAAACAGTTATTACAAATTATTGTCTCATAAACAAATACTGATCCGACAACTCAGATTTCAAATAAGATAGTTTGTTTATTTGTTTCTAGACTCTTTCCTAGCCTCGATTTCATCACACAGCAAACAAGGCGTCCTAGCATCTTAAGCACCTGCCACATACGTTAAAGTAAAAGTCAATACACATAGTGTAAAGGTGAGCATACAAGTTTGATAATAGCATAATAGAGTTCGAAATCGTTTACGCATAACCAGCATGTACAACGTATAATGTGAAGCATGTAAGTTATCGACAAAGATCCTATCAATACCAATGACTACGAGTTGACTGCGAGTAACAAGTGCGCATCACATGTTCACCACTGCGAACACGTGAAGTAATTGTCCTTAACAACCCCTGAGTAAACAGGTGTTGAGTCCAAACTATAGTACTATCGTTGCTAAGGCAGGTAGACAGCAATCAATGTGTTAACATAACAAAAAAACATTCATCGAGTCACGTATAACATGCATTAGAGGTCAGCGTATAAATAGTGTTGCGTTGTGTGTTCGATGTGATTTAGAATAAGTAACATGTAACACCCAAAAGTGCATAAAGCAAAAAGGGTTCGAGTATACTCACAGCGATAGAGTTAATGGATTGAAGGGAGCGCTAGAGCGGAATTAGCCTGAACAGTTAATGATAGCATAAGCGAAAGTCGGCGCGTAAAACGGTGTAGGTGTACCAAGGATCGGATGGTAATCCGATCGGATGGCAATCCGATCGGATGGCCAGTCGATCGGGTGGCAATCCATTCGGATGGTCATCCGATCGAATGGCCATTCGATTGGATTGTCACCTCGTTTGGTGAGGATGTGTTTGTGTATGATGGTTTGTACTTTGAAGTTTTCGTTGTAGCATTTTAAAAATAGAGAAGTATCTCTACCTTTTAGGTCGGTCGATCAAACGGTCGTTCGATCGGACAGCAATCCGATTGGCGAGACTTCTCAGTTTGAGAACAAGTTCACAGCAGGACGGTCACTTGATCGGATGGCTATCCGATCGGGTGGCAATCCGATCGGGTGGCAATCCTTACGTACTGAACATGTTGAAAAATTGTTTAAGTATCCAAGTCCCAAACGTCACACGATCGGACGGTCGCTCGATCGGATGGCAATCCGATCGGGTGGTAATCCGTTTCAACGTTCAGATCCTTTGAATAGTTTGAAAATAGTTTAAGTAAGGAACCAAGTGCAACCCGATCGGATGGCCGGTCGATCGGATGGCAATCCGATCGAATGGCAATCCGATCGGATGACAATCCGTTCCGACGGTCTGATCGTCCTAACACGTGTTTCTGTTTGAAGTGTTATAGCTTTGAACGAGACGTTTTGATATCTTGCTTGAACAACAAAACCCTTATCCCGGCCCAAGTGACCCGACCGAACAGGAATCACCCTAGTCCGACCGGTTCATGGTTCGAGTCGGTGGTTCATGTTCAAACCTGAAATCAATATCTCTCCCGGATAGAATTCAGATATGGAACTAATGCATCACTAAGAATAAGTAGAAGATCAGAACAAGCTCCGATTCCATCGGGTTTGAGTGCATTGAGTGTAAAAGAGTTGAAAGAAAGTTGGAAAACCTTCTCTAAATCCTTTTATCCATGAATTTGTGTAGATCTAAGTGAAATTATTGATAAATGTTGTGGAAATCCTTCAGATCTAAGTTGTTCTTGGTGGAATGAAGCCAAACATTGAAGTTCATAGGAACTCCATGATGACATCACCCTAGAACACCTCAAATCCGGTAATTTCACGGTTAAAAGTTAAGATTCAAAAGATAGAAAGGTGTAGGAGTGCGTGTAGATCAAGAAATAAAAGATTTAGGTTGGGAACTTACAAGAATCGAGAGAAATCGAGAGAAATGAGGCTGAAGTGCGGCTGGGTCGAGAAGAGAGCTGTCACATCAAGTGGTGTGACATGTGAGGGTATTTATAGGGTTTCCTAAAAAGGAAAGTGAGGAAAAGGCTGGTCGATTGGGTGGCAGTCCGATCGGGTGGCAACCCGATCAGATGGAAACCCGATCGGATGGCAACCCGATCGGATGGCCACTCGGTCGGTTGGCCACTCGATCCATGAGTCCGGTGCGGTGAGTTTTGTCGTTTCGATTCGCGTGTAGAGCTTTGCGATGCGATTCGAGCGAGCGATACGATAGAATTACCCATTAAATTACTTTTAATCCCAACTACTATATCTAACATACAATCACTATAATTGACTTGCGTCTAGCGTTCTCGATTCGATTGCGATGCGATAGAATTGCGATTGCGATTAACACCTCAACATAAACATAACATGCACAAGTAACATATAAATAGCACACACACGTAAAACAATATCCAAATCACATAATTCGAGTTGCGAATGCGATAGCGATAAGCGATAAATCGATTAAACATGCGATTAATATGCGATTAAACCTCGATTATTAACAAGTACTCCACATAATACAACTAACGCGATAACATAAATAGATTAACTACAAGTCAAAGATGTCAAAACATGAGTTGATCAAGGAGTGACAGATCGCAATTAGAAATCTTTTCTTCCTTTGACTTCAATCTTGACTCTGACTTTGACTTTCGAAACACGGGGTGTTACATAATACATGGTAAGTTTTGTCTTTAATGTGGTGATGATGGATGCTTTTGATAAAGCAACATTAAAATCCAAAAGACTGTATAACCAATATCCCGTCGGAACGCATGGGATGACGTCAACTCGTAATATATATATGAATCAACAAATATCTCAGCAAGCTTAGTATTAACACCAAAGTTTATATTGTATATTTAAACACTTATAATTTGGTTGGTTCTTTTTGTAGACAGACTCGATTTACTAAGGGATAGAGATGGAAAATAATGGTCTAACTGATTCAAGTGTCACAATTGGGAGCCAAGATGGTATTCATGGTGGATTCCGAAGGCTGATTGTTGTTCGAGGCACATTGGCTCAACATTAATCAAGCCCGGTCAACTCAGGTTGAGTGCTTGGTAACAACTCGAACGCAATAACTTAAGTTAAATGTTTAGATATTTCACTATGTTATGATTTGTGTTTGGGTGACGCCTGTGGGATTAAACGAGCATAAACTAGCTAGACAAATCAATCGACCTTATTTAACTTGATAACTCATACCTGTGCCCTTTAACGTCTGCTCTTATTAGAGTTTTTTCGAGTAAAAATGCAATCTTTAAATATTTTATATCAGTATGTGTATATGTAAAAAGTTAACTTATGTTCAAGTTAACCAGTTAATAAGAAAACATGCCATTGATTTCGGGTTTTATTTGTTTAATTGCATGTAACCCGTGTAACACACGGGTACTTAAAACGTCAATATTTTAAATTACATTCTTTCATTTTTCAATCAAATCAATAATTTTAATTTTCCAAGGATAACAACTCAAATCATTAAAACCATTACCATAGATAATCATGTTCGCACTATTTTAAATAAATATGACTTTTATACTATATAACTATCCCAAACATCAAACCGAGAGAAGCATCAGTGAAATGCAACATTTCTTTCATTTTGAAATACAATTTACAACTTATCATTTATACTTGTATTTTTGGAATTTGAATATGTTTTGACAATAGCTTCTGTTTTAGTGACAATCCCGCGTGTTGAATTCTTTTTATCTGATCAACATACTTTTGAATTAACTATGTCACTTTATTTTGAATGTATTTTATTTATATACGTATGATCAATTTGTTTGTATTATATATATATATATATACATATATTAATAATTAATCTGAATAACTTTCTTGAGCCCGTAAAGCAATTCCGGATGATAAGCTAGTTATTTATATATTAAGTATTAGCCATTGAGGTTTTGGCCTAGTAGTAGAGGGAAAGCCCTTTAGGTGTTTAAATAGGAGGTCATAGGTTAATACTCGGAGAGTCTAACATTTAGTCGTTTAAAAAGAATGAAGTACCAAAATTCAAACATACGATGTTTCATACATAAAAATCACCTACATTAAATCCATGCATATTAAATAACATTTCTTACATTGTCTTAGGTTATGGAATTTTGACATTGTCTTAAGTTAGCATACAAAAAGTAAAGGAATTTTGACAAACGTTTAGAACAAAAAGTGCATCAAATCTTAAGACTATGGGGTATGATTTTGGGGACATCAACGGGGAGCTGATGTGGATGGTTTCCCCATACTTTTGAATTAACTATGTCACTTTATTTTGAATGTATTTTATTTATATACGTATGATCAATTTGTTTGTATTATATATATATATATATATATACATATATTAATAATTAATCTGAATAACTTTCTTGAGCCCGTAAAGCAATTCCGGATGATAAGCTAGTTATTTATATATTAAGTATTAGCCATTGAGGTTTTGGCCTAGTAGTAGAGGGAAAGCCCTTTAGGTGTTTAAATAGGAGGTCATAGGTTAATACTCGGAGAGTCTAACATTTAGTCGTTTAAAAAGAATGAAGTACCAAAATTCAAACATACGATGTTTCATACATAAAAATCACCTACATTAAATCCATGCATATTAAATAACATTTCTTACATTGTCTTAGGTTATGGAATTTTGACATTGTCTTAAGTTAGCATACAAAAAGTAAAGGAATTTTGACAAACGTTTAGAACAAAAAGTGCATCAAATCTTAAGACTATGGGGTATGATTTTGGGGACATCAACGGGGAGCTGATGTGGATGGTTTCCCCATCCTGGAACCCCCCCCCCCCCCCCCCGAAGTCGAGTATTCGGTGAGCTCGGGGACTCACCCTCGTCTGCCTCAATCAACCCCTCTCTCTCTTAATATTATTGAAAGTAGTGCGGATCCAGAAATTTTTTCTGGTGGTTTCACTATTTTTAGATGCTTCAATTTCATAGACCGAACAAAAAAATTTCGGGTCGGTTCAACGATTCAGATCGGGTAAGGTTCAAAACATAATAAGCAAATCCGTATGATTGTTATGTTTTGTTTTGTTTTTACTCGCTTCCTTTAAGTTTGTATCTTTGTTTTACTAAAACAAATTTGGATAGTTGTATTTATTCAACTTAGCACACACATTAAATTAACCTAAAACACTAACAAAACCTACATTATTTGTAGGCACCTTTTCCCTTTATGATAGGGATTCCCCTAAATAGCCACCAGCCCATCATCTACCCAACCTTTCTAATATCTCTAGCAGTCCTACTTATTTACATTTATGAGTGAAGGGGTATGGTCCCAAAAAAACCGCGCAAACCCTGTAAGGTCGCGCGGGACCATACTCCTTAACCAGCAATTTTCTTAATCGCCAGCCTCGCGCGAGCTACAACATACCGTGTAACGCGGCGCGAGGTTCATATAAGAGTAAACTCCAGTTACCAACACTTAGCATTCTAAAAGGGACATCTGAAAGCCCATGCCGCGCGCATGATGATAACGTGCTCAGCAAGAATCGTGCGTGACTACGGCGCAAGGCCTTTCCAGATAGTACACAAGGTACAAGTGGCAGAATAAAAGAGCCAATCAGGGTCCTTCTGTTCCTGCGCAATCGTGCTCCACGATCGTCTGACATGCAGGAGACAAAAAGGACTGAAGGACGCCTATGTGGCACCAATCATAGGGCAGAGACAACTGCCCCACGATCTCCACTTACCTGCTGATGGCAGAAGGGCGACCAGGCCGACAATAGTGACACGTGGCTCCAATCACGTTGCGCCAACTCCACAAAGCTCCTAGAAGCCACTAACGGTCGACACCAGTGAGACAAGGAGCATATCCTCCATGTTGTCGCCTTCCGGCCCAAGGCCCATCAGCCCACACCCTCTTACACTTCTCCGGCTATAAATAGAGACCTTCACTTCGCAGGTTAATTCCCTCCATTCCCTCTACTCTCACTTAATACTTTATACTCTCCCCAAATACAGTCGCTTATTCTCACGCCGGAGCCCGGTTAAGAGGGAAACCCCCACATTCCCCTCTTAACGAGTAACGGTGTTTTGTTTTGCAGATAAACCACGATCATTAGGAGCTCAGGATACTTACAAGAAGATTAACCATTATGGTAGAAACATAAACCAAACTGATTAGTCGCCTAACCAGTTCCGTGTTTCTTCATTGGCGCCCACCGATTTTTTCTACAAACCACTCTCATCTTCTTTCCTGAGTTTTCGTTGTTTTTTCTTCCTTCGATCATGGCTGGTCAAGGAATCATCCCCGAGTTTGTTGGTCTCGGAGCAGACCCTAACGCAGCGTTGGGGGTGGATAACCAAAACATCCAACCCCAACACGAAGAAATCGACGAAATCGAGATAGCCAACACTGGGGGTCCACGCGGGAGCTTCACCCGCATCACTCAAAATACCCCAGGAAACAACGGTGCTGGACCCTCGAACACAGCTCCACCTCAGAATATCTCAGCGCTATTAGGGCTACCAGAGGGCGAAACACCAGCCTCATGGTACGCCAAGCAACTCGCCACCATTAACGCGGCATATCAATCCTTGAGCGCGCAACAAGCAGTTTTAACGGCAGAACCTTCCTTGGTTACACCAACCGGCCCAAGTCACGGGCCGCGCCAGATGGCACCACCGCAAAATATCCAAGGAAGAGCAAACAGACCTCCCCCTACCCGAAGACAAAGCGTACTAGACACGCGCGATACACGGGGGGAGACAGAAAGCTACTATGACGATCCGTCAAACTTCCAACGAGGACCAGTTCATAGCCGGCTCACGCCGCGCAACATAAACGACGAGTGGGAAGAAACTGACCCGAATGATCCAACCTGGGAGAACGATGACGAATCTTCGGTTTTCAATCGTTTGCAAAGAAATCATGAGTACTACAAGCCAAGGCAGCACGTTGGGTATACCGAAGAGGCAGAGCGTGACTTTCGCCTCGCCTATCGACCAGAGGAAGCTATAGAGCATTCAAAGTTCATCCCAAAGATAGCACTAGCGCCGCTCAAGAGAGAAAAGTTGCCTCCGACCGTCGGAAAGTTTAACGGATTGACTGATCCAGACGATCACGTCAGAGTGTTTACTAGCGTGGGCTGCATGGGAGGTTGGAACATGCCCATGTGGTGTCATTTGTTTATCCAAACATTAACGGGGGCCGCTCTCGCCTGGTTCGACAGCCTTCCTCCGGGAAGGATAAAATCATGGGTAGATTTCAGAACTCAGTTTTTGAGTCACTTCAGCCAACAAAGGCGATATCAGCGTGACACAGCAGAAGTTGAAGATATCTGGCGAAGAGATAATGAGGGTCTGGAAGATTTCATTACGCGCTTTAACAAAGAATGTTTGGAGATAGGTGGCGTGAGTGAACAACTCATGCGCTGCCATTTCAAGAAAGCCATCCGCTGTGATAGCCTGATTAGAACCATCACTGGGAAAGATGGAATGCCAAAGGAGTGGGATAAACTCATGGAAGCCGCGAAGATAGTCGCGCAAACGGAAGAGTCACTCGCACGAAACAACAGCTATCGTTCTGAAGATAGATTTTCCAAAGGGGGTCACCTGCGCGATGACAACAGGCGCAACAAAGGCAAAAACCCTGGGTGGAAGGCCAACCACTCCAGCGGTTATAATGAACGACCCCGGTACGAAGAACGATCCCGCTATAAGGAAGACGCGCGTGACACCATTGACCGCATCGGTTATAGAAAGGCAGTCCGAGACGACAATCGTGAAAAGCATTGGACTCCGCTCATAAAAACACCAAAAGAGGTGCTAATGACGGAGAACCATGATTTTAAGACTCCCAGGCCTATGACGAACAAAAAGGGACAAGACCCCAATTTGTATTGTGATTTCCACAAGGATACTAGCCACTTAACAGATGATTGTTACAGCTTGCGACAAGAGATCGAGAGAGCACTAAAGAGCGGAAAGCTGAGCCACTTAGTGAAGAACGTGCGCAAAGAGACGCGACAACTCCATCGCCACGATGAAGGAAATCACAAGAAGGTTCGACGCCTGGAGACACACATGGTCAATGGACCAAGGTATAGCGCAAGAGAAAAAGGCAAGAGACCTTATGAGCCTTCATGGCAAGAACAGCAAGTTATCTTCCCGGTGGTGCGCGGGGGTCCCCGAGCCACACGACCCATCGTCATCACCGGCATCATCGGCCATTATGAAACTGAATACGTCTTCATCGACCCCGGGAGTACAGCAGACATCATCTATGAACAATGCTTTAACCAGTTCGACGATGAAGACAAAGCGAGACTTGAACCAGTTGACTACCCGCTGTCTGGGTTCTGTAATGAAATGGTCTTCCCGTTAGGCCAAATCAGCTTCCCCATCACACTTTCTGATGGGAAGCATTCACGAACAACGAACGTTAACTTCATGGTGATGCCTGTTAAGTCAAGACATGACGTACTGATCGGGAGAGAAACGCAAGGTGAGTTGAATATGATAACTTCCACCCCCCACTCAGCGATTGGTTTCCCAACCAAGACGGGGGTGGCAATCGTTTATGCGAAGAAGGAAGTTATGTCAACAGAAGAGATGCGCCCAACAAAAGCGGCAAAGGTTTCAGCAACCGAGCCCGAAAAATGGGTTTTAAACCGCAAATATCCGGAGCAAACGGTGACGATAGGTCACGCTATCTCACCAAACATCAGAACTCGTCTCAAGCAGCTCCTATTCAAGAACATGGATATTTTCGCCTGGACCCCGGCTGACATGACCGGAGTCCCGCGCGACATCACAGAGCACTGTTTAAACACCTACCCCTCGGTTGAGCC
>JARYGA010001780.1:0-49222 GCA_030545235.1 Helianthus tuberosus
CCAGATATTCTAGGGGAAATGCTCCTTGACGAGTTATTTCAACTAGAAGATCTAGTTCAGAACTGGTTAGAAGAGCTTAGGAAGGATTTTATTAATCCACCCCAAGACAATAACCATGAAGAAAAGTTGGAACCGCATTCCGACAACCTCATTGCTCCCGAAAGTACCTTCGTACCTAGCAAAGACTTGGACGATAGTCGTCCTTGTGTCGATTGTGCCGTGAAGGACTCTCCATCGACTTCGTTCGGTGCATACATAGACCTGAGCGATTCGGCATACACCTTCTTTAACAAGAGCCCGGGAAAGGGTTGGACTTGTCCACCTAGAATAAAAATAGGAATTACCCTCACCGACAACCTCTTGCGTTCTCGCCTTAGTCTAGGGCAATTAAGGTATATTAGGCACTTTGGGGTTGTTCCAACCAGTAAGGAACCGCCCGATATCGATGAAATCCTTGAAGTAGCAAAACTCCATAAAGCAGCCTCAAGACACGGGGCCGTGTCCAGGTCAACACGCCCCCGTGCTCACTAAAAGATTCTCTGCTGATTTGGTCAGAATACGGACAAAATGTGTCAGGATTTCCTCTGAACACGGGGCCGTGTCCAGTCAACACGGGGCCGTGTCCAGTGCACTGTCGTTTTCTTTAAATGCAGCCTGAATCCTGCTCATTTTTGACCACTTCAAAAGACAGAGATTCCTGGGATTTTCACTCATACCATCCTAGGTAAGTGCTAAAAGAAGGTTCCCAAGGACCCTCTTGTCCCTTCCACTTTTACTCATTTCCTCCTCTTTAAAATTTTTTCAAAATTTCCTCCATGGAAGATTGGAAATCTCTTGATTCCAACCCTCTATGTGAAGTTTGTAAGATTATTTGCTAAGGATTCTTGTTTAAAGTTAGTTGTATAACTTTATTTTAAATTATCTGAGCCTGAAAACTAGCTAAAAATCATAAGAATAAATTAAAACTCCAAGACTCCTTAGCATAGAATCCTGCAGACAAATGAACACGGGGCCGTGCTCAGCAAGCACGGGGCCGTGTCCGGGGCTCTGTTTTGTAAAAATTTAGCTTTCTTCGGTTTCCTTCACAGAAAATGGCAAGCAGAACAAGCGGATCATCTTCAAGAAATAACCGACAAGGGAGGAGATCTTCAACAGCAGAAGACTCTCTTGTAAACTATGTTTACGCTCTAAGGGAGGCTATTGATGAAATGACGGGAGTGGAAGAAGCATTGGTCGACCGTATCAACCATCTTACAGTGGGGCTGGAGGGCTGTCTCCATGAAGTGAACCTCTTGCACCAGAGGTTGAACCTTCTCACCTCCCCGCCTTTGGTACCCATAATTACCCAAAGGGCGTGGAACGTGGTACCCGAAGTTGTCATTCCAGCCGAATGGTATGCCATGCACCAAGAACCTCCGCGAAGAGTGGTGCAAGGAGTCCCGGTGAATGTTCCCCCTCAACCACCCGCTGCGGAGGAAAATGAAGCCGCATTCTTCCTTCCTAGGGAAATCGAAGAATGGCTTTAAACAACGTTTAGGGAAGAAATCATTCGGCAAAAAGTTCTACTGTATTGGGAAACTATTCTTGAAATTTTCTTAAAATAGTAGAACTCCCTATGATAACCTCGTATACCTGCTGACCTATTTAGTTAATTTTTAATTTTATCTTAATTTAGGACTATGTAAGTTCTCTCTATGATGAAATGAAATGATGGTTTTAAGGTTTGGATGGTTTGTAATGAATAAAACACACTCATGGTGGTAAAGGATGAAAAGGGGAACGAGAAAAATGAACCCATGCACAAGAACAAGGCAACCCGACAATTTTCTCCATTTCAGAAGGTTCAACACGGGTCGTGCCCAACCAACACGGCCTCGTGCCGAACCACCTGCAGAAAAACGCCCAGTTCAGGTACCTGGACACGGGCCGTGTTCACTCAACACGCCCCCGTGTCCATACTTCTGTTTCTCTTATTTTAATTTTGTTACTGGCACTTGAACACGGGGCCGTGCCCGGACAACACGGGGCCGTGTTCAGTGCCCAGTAACACAAATTTTTGCTTTTTAAACATTATTTTACACATCTAATCAACCTAAAAATTTATTTTTGGGACACATTGAGGACAATGTGTAATTTAAGTGTGGGGGGGATGCTAAAACCTTGAATTTTGCAAGTCCTAAATACAAGCCTTACACAAAACTCTATTGGAACCGCTAATCACCCCAAATTTTTTCAAAAATTTCATTTTTTTTTACTTGTCTAGGTTTAACTCGGGAAATTCAAGTTCTAAAAAAGGTTATATTTTTACAAATTTACAACCGATAGCGTAGTGATAAAAAGAACCAACATAAGAAAATTATGAAAAGGCATGACAAACTTATTTAAAATTTGATTATATATACTTGATCACATAAAAACCCATTCCCACAAAAGTGAGTTTTGAGCCTTTATTGAGCACACAATTACATATCTTTTGACTAAATGCTCATTTTTCGTTTCTTGTGTGAATAGCCGCTTGGTTCTTACGACTCTAGAACTTGCCATGACAATACATTCCCGGTCCTTATCAACTTAAACCCAAGTAAGTAAATGATGGAGGCATTAGGACTAACCCTTTTTATTTTCTACACCATTATTTTTCTTTTTCTTTTACCACCTACCCAAAAAAAAACCCCCCTAGTTAGCCCCTTTGAGCCTAAACCTTTTCGTTTCATCACCCAAACAAAAACCCTTTTTACCCACCAAAACCTTTTTCATTTTTAACCCTTTATTTTAGTAACAAGTTCGGTTCTTCGTGAAAGAAAAAAAAAATAAATAAAATTTGATAATGATGAAGCAAAAAGAAAATAAACAAACAAGTTAATCAAAAATAATTTAGTTTGAATAAAAGCTTCATCACAATAAAAAGTTGCAAAAATACGAAAACCGACATTTGTTACGCTTTTAGCCCTTTTTCTACTAACCACTAACCCAACAACCTACCTTTAACCCTAGCCTAACCCTTAACCCGCAAAGTCCTCTTGATATCTACAAAAAAGGAGGAGGATTGATTTCTTGGCAAGCCTATGGTAGGAATAAGTTCCATGCCGCTCTCGAGTGATTCACTAAAAATACACCTTCGGCCGAGTGTGAGTGATTTCCCCGTGAGGTATGTGAACTTGTATATAAATAGAATTTAAAAAAAAGGCATGTTATGCCCAAATAAGTAATTTATTTTATGAAAAGTTCTAAATACATCATTACGAATAGGAGTGTAAATAAATAAAAATAAAGCCCAAAAAAAGATCTTGGAAATCCCGACACTCTACGACAAGCCCAAAACCTTCTCTTCTACCTATTCCATTTGGGAGTGTAAGCCACATATTAAAGAGTTTTGCTTGAGGACAAGCAAAAGTTCAAGTGTGGGGGTATTTGATGTGTGTAAAATGCAACATATAAATTACATCAAATAAGGCATAAAACTAACCCTTTTTAAGTACTAATATTGGAAAAAGAGTGTTTTTGTCTTCCTTTTGTATTTTCAGGATTAAATGAGCTCAAAAACGCAAAAGAAGCAAAAAGACAGCTAATTCCAACATAAATACAAGGAAAGGAACATTAGTGGACTGCCCGACCCCTCAACGGCACCTTCCAAAGCAAAAAAAGAGAAGACAGAAGGCTGAACACGCCCCGTGCTCAGCCAGCACGGGGCCGTGCCCAAGAAGCAGAAGAAAAGACAAATCTATAGAAGCTTCTATTGCCCATCACGGGGCCGTGCTCAGCGGACACGGGGGCGTGTCGAAAGTACAGCAGGCGCATTTATTGTAATTGCGAATTACAATTAATGAGGAGAGAGATTGTCAGACGGACACGGGGCCGTGCCCAGCGGACACGGGGCCGTGTCCAGCACTCTGTTCAGCCTATAAATAGGAGTGCTTGGATTCATTTCATCTCATCCCTTGGCACACCACCTCTCTCACACTTCATCCACCACCCACCACCATCACAAGACCATCATCCACCACCATCATCCATTGTCCATCGTAGAGTGTGTGAGTCGTCTCGGGATCCAAGATTGATCGTAAGAGTTCTTGACAATCAAGGCCATGTTTGCCTAAGTCTCTTACATCACTTGGTGAAGACAAAGTGTCTAGTATAATACTTTTTATTTCTAATCTTTTGCACTTTTTATTTGGTTTTGTATTAATGACTTTAATCACTAGTTACTTATGTTGAAGGTGATCTTTCCTTATCGTTTGTCCGTGGTGTCTTGGCATTATTTTACTGTCTATATAAAATAAAGGATTTTCACCATTCATATCTCCACGGTCTATATGGAGGTATGTTGGCTACCTGGTAGGGGGTTAAGGGACGGTTTGGTAAAGGTCTTGCCATTGTTCAGCGTTTAGAGGTCCTGCAATGGACCTGGGTCAAATTTAGTAGGACCTCCTTCAATACTTCACGGTATTGGATGGCGGGGGTCCAAAATCTTTGATCCCCTCATAAGTTAACTACTATTAATACTATAACCCGGCTATTTAGGACTGTATCCCTGCTGACTCAGACTACTTAGCCGAGGGTAACGTCACCGCCAAAAGCGGGGCCTACCACAATACTGCATTAATAACTTAATTCATTATCTTCCAATAATCCACCCCTTTAGGATTGTATCCCTGCTGACTCAAACTACTGGGGTGAGGGTAACGTCACCTTCAAAAGAGGGGCCTACTACAATAACTAAGATAATCTCTTAATTGTGTGCAAAAGTGCGGAAATAATCAAAGGTTATACTAGATACGAGTCGGAACCAAGTGATTCATCTTGTCTATCTGTTTTTCTTTTATTTTTATTTTCAGCATTTTAGTTAGATTTTAATTTTCTTAGTTTAAAACATTTTTCTAAACTTTTATTTTGGTTAGACGTTGAGGATAAACCGGTACTAAAAGCTCTTGTGTCCTTGGACGACCTCGGTATCTTACCAACACTATACTACACTCAACGATGGGTGCACTTGCCCATATGTGTGTTTAGTGTCAGTAAAATATCATGTTTTATAAATTTAAAACTTGGCTAAAATAAGTGTTAAAAGGGCTTAAAATATACACCTAAAATATACGACACTTACCGCACATCAAGTTTTTGGCGCCGCTGCCGGGGACACAAGGATTTTAAGAAAGTTAGGAATCAACGGCCTAATCATCTTTTATTTTTCTTTTTATTTTTTTTAGGATTTTCTTAGTTTTTCAGCTTCTGCAGAGCTCAGCACGGGCCATGCCCGCTGAACACGCCCCCGTGCTCAATCATTGGAACTGGCAATCCTGTTTTACATCAGACAGTAAGCTGAACACGGGGCCGTGCCCACTCAACACGCCCCCGTGCCCAAGTTTCAGTTACTGAAAACAGAACCGTTAGATCCCGGCGGTTGGTAATTTCTGACATAAACATGAGTGATAGTAATTATTTTTACTTTCGGCACTCTTATGGTACGTGGTGTCCATTATGTGGTGGCGAACATGAAGAAGTAAAATGCTACTTCCTAAATTATAGGCCCCACTACATGAACCCACCAACTTCTCACAACCTTAAGAGGGGCGAAAGTAAAAATAAGCACTATTTCTCCCTCGAATGCGCCCAGCCAGATATTCTAGGGGAAATGCTCCTTGACGAGTTATTTCAACTAGAAGATCTAGTTCAGAACTGGTTAGAAGAGCTTAGGAAGGATTTTATTAATCCACCCCAAGACAATAACCATGAAGAAAAGTTGGAACCGCATTCCGACAACCTCATTGCTCCCGAAAGTACCTTCGTACCTAGCAAAGACTTGGACGATAGTCGTCCCTGTGTCGATTGTGCCGTGAAGGACTCTCCATCGACTTCGTTCGGTGCATACATAGACCTGAGCGATTCGGCATACACCTTCTTTAACAAGAGCCCGGGAAAGGGTTGGACTTGTCCACCTAGAATAAAAATAGGAATTACCCTCACCGACAACCTCTTGCGTTCTCGCCTTAGTCTGGTTCTAAGAAGGATGGGCATCAATCTGGAGATAAGCCCAAGTGTAAGATCTGTCAGAAGCACCACTTTGGGAGGTGCAGACTTGAGTCAAAATCCCAGTCTCAGTCGAGGCCATGTGGGATTTGCAAATCTTCGGAACATAAGACCCTAGAGTGCAAGAAACTGAAGGACGCAACGTGCTACAGTTGCAACGAAAAGGGCAGATTAAGACAAATTGCCCAAAATATGCAAAGAAAGCTGATGAAGGAAAGAAGACCAATGCTAGGGTCTTCAGGATGGATGCGAAGGAAGCTGTGCAGGACGACAATGTGATCACAGGTACCTTCCTTATAAATGATGTTTATGCGAGAGTGTTATTTGATTCAGAAGCTGATAAATCATTTGTAGATAATAAGTTTTGTGAGTTGTTGAAATTGCCAGTAAAAACCTTAAGTGTGAAGTATGAGGTGGAATTAGCAGATGGCACCATAGAAACCGTCTCAATTGTGTTAGACGGATGTGTTATATCCATTAGGAACCACTCTTTTCCTTTGTCCCTACTTCCTTTGAAGTTAGCCGGTTTCGACATAGTTTTGGGAATGGACTGGTTATCTCATAACCAGGCCCAGATTATCTGCAATAAGAAGTAAGTGGTGATCAAGACTCTGTCTGGTGAATCACTTACTATTCAGGGAGATATCCAGTATGGACTGCCTGAGCAAGTGACTATGCTCAAGACCTCTAGGTGTTTAAAGAAGGGTTGTGTCATCTACATGGCACAAGTGACTATCGATGAGCCGAAGCCTAAGATTGAGGATATCCCTGTCATTTCTGAATACCCTGAAGTTTTTCCTGAAGAACTACTGGTTTACCACCAGATAGACAAGTAGAATTCAGAATCGACATCATCCCTGGAGCAGCACCTGTTGCTAGAGCACCTTATAGGTTAGCAACAACAGAGATGAAGGAATTGAGAACACAACTAGATGAATTGCTAGCCAAAGGTTTCATTAGACCTAGTTCGTCTCCTTGGGGAGCACCAATCTTATTTGTCAAGAAGAAGGATGGATCAATGCGTCTGTGCATCGATTACCATGAGCTTAATAAGGTCACTATCAAGAATAGGTACCCATTGCCCAGAATCGACGATCTGTTCGATCAGCTTCAAGGGGCAAGTTACTTCTCCAATATTGACTTAAGGTCAGGCTATCATCAACTGAAGGTTAGAGATGAAGACGTGCACAAGACTGCATTCAGGACTCGTTATGGTCATTACGAGTTCCTAGTGATGCCTTTTGGGCTCACTAATGCACCAGCGGCATTTATGGATCTCATGAACCGCATCTGCAAGCCCTACTTGGACAAATTTGTCATCGTCTTCATTGACGACATCCTCATCTACTCGAAGAACCAAGCTGATCATGAGAAGCATCTTCGATGTATTCTTTCACTACTTCAACAGGAGAAGCTCTATGCCAAATTCTCTAAATGTGAATTCTGGCTTTGAGAAGTCCAATTCCTTGGACATGTGGTTAGTGAGCATGGTATCCAAGTGGATCCCGCTAAGGTTGAAGCTGTCATGAATTGGCAAGAGCCGAAGACGCCCACAGAAATTCACAGCTTCTTGGGATTGGCAGGATATTATAGGCGATTCATTGAAAAATTTTCAAGGATTGCTGCACCCCTAACTTCTTTGACTAGGAAGAAAATAAAGTTTGATTGGGGCCCTAAGCAACAAGAATCCTTTGACATCCTTAAACAGAAGCTAAGCAATGCACCTATGTTGACATTGCCTGATGGGATAGAAGAGTTTGTGGTATATTGTGATGCATCACACACCGGGATGGGATGTGTGCTTATGCAAAAAAGCAAAGTTATTGCCTATGCTTCACGTCAGTTAAAGGTGCATGAAAAGAATTACACCACCCATGACTTGGAATTGGGTGCTGTTGTATTTGCACTAAAACTATGGAGGCACTATTTATACGGTATCAAGTGTGTGATCTATTCTGATCACAAGAGCCTCCAGCACCTGTTTAACCAAAAGGATTTGAACATGAGGCAACGACGTTGGATGGAAACCTTGAATGATTATGACTGTGAAATAAGATACCATCCTGGCAAGGCGAATGTAGTCGCCGATGCCTTGAGTAGAAAGGAAAGGGTGAAGCCCATAAGAATCAATGCCAAGAGCATTGAGATAAAGAATGGTTTGAACAAAAGATTGTTAGCTGCATAGAAGGAAGCTGTGTTGGAAGCTAACTATCCTAACGAAAAGCTAGGAGTAACTGAAGAACAGTTATCCTATGGCAAGGACGGAATCCTAAGGTTAAATGGACGAATATGGGTTCCAGTTTATGGAGGACTTCGGGATGTTATCCTCCAAGAAGCCCATAGTTCTAAATATTCCGTTCATCCTGGAGCTGATAAGATGTACCAGGATCTAAAGGCAAACTATTGGTGGATAGGCTTGAAGAAGTCTGTAGCTGCCTATGTAGCTAAATGCTTGACGTGTGCGCAAGTCAAAGCAGAACATCAAAAGCCGTCAGGTTTGCTACAACAGCCTGAACTTCGCACATGGAAGTGGGAAATGGTGATGATGGATTTCATCACCAAGTTTCCAAGACAAGGAAAGGAAATGATACGATATGGGTGATAGTAGATAGACTGACTAAGTCAGCACATTTCCTACCCATCAAGGAGACCTATAGCTCCGACATGTTAGCCCAAATGTACGTGGATAAGATTGTATCTCTACATGACGTACCAGTGTCTATTATCTCCGACAGAGATACTAGATACACATCTCATTTTTGGAAAAGTTTCCAACAATCTTTGGGCACGCGCTTAAATTTCAGTACGGCTTACCATCCTCAGACGGACGGACAGAGTGAGCGTACAATCCAAACGTTGGAAGACATGCTTCGTGCATGTGTGATCGACTTAGGTGGTAGTTGGGATAACCACCTGCCGTTAATCGAGTTTTCATATAACAATAGCTACCATTCGAGCATTAAAGTTGCGTCTTTCGAGGCCTTGTACGGTAGAAAGTGCAGAACTCCCGTTTGTTGGGCGGAAGTTGGAGATGTCTAACTGTCAGGACCTGAAATAGTCTTTGAAACAACGGACAAGATTGTCCAGATACGTGACCGCCTAAAAGCTGCCAGGGATAGGCAGAAAAGTTACGCAGATCTAAAGCGTAAACCTCTGAAATTCGAGGTAGGTGATAAAGTGTTGCTTAAAGTATCACCCTGGAAGGGAGTGATGCGATTTGGTAAGAAAGGTAAGTTAAGCCCAAGGTACATAGGGCCATTCGAAGTCATCGAACGTGTCAGATCAGTTGCCTATAAGTTAAACTTACCTGAAGAGCTCAGTGGTATTCACAATGTATTCCACATCTGCAATCTGAAGAAGTGTTTCGCTGATGAATCACTAGTCATACCACATACAGATGTGCACATAGAAGAGAGCTTGATTTTTTTCGAAAAACCTGTGTCCATCGAGGATCGACAGGTTAAGAAGCTTCGAAGGAAGCATGTGCCTATTGTAAAGGTAAAATGGGATGCCCGTAGAGGTCCCGAGTACACGTGGGAGGTGGAGTCCACAATGAAAGAAAAGTACCCTCATTTCTTTTAGTAAATCTCGAGGTCGAGATTTCTTTTAAGGGGGTGAGGATGTAACACCTCGAAAATTCACGTCCTATAATGTATTGACACGTGTCTTAAGCTTGAACGTGTGAAAGAATACTCTAGAGGGACTAAAGTTGACAAACATGGAAAGCATGTGAATATAGGGGTTCAAAATGTCAACAATGGATAAATATATTTTTAAATAACCCTACATGAGGTTTATACCTTCAAACGAATAAATCATGGATCATACGAAGCTAAATATGAAAGAAAGTGAGAGATTACAAACTACAAGGGTTAAATGTGTCAACATGTTTAAAGTATACCTCTGAGTGACCTTTTAGCAAACCCGAAGCTTTGTAACGATTAATTATGCTCACTAGAATGCACGATAAAAAATTTCATAAAGTTTCGTTATCGTATGAGAAAGTTATGATCAAATTCGTATACGAGGGGTTAAAGCGTCAACGTTGAAAATTATGACTTTTCGGGTAAACATGAAGTGACCAAGGACTTAACAAAGTGGGTATAAGTCTTGAAGCCCTTATAAGTAAATTTGAAGGGCTCAAAATGCAAGAAATAAAGGTTGGATGACCTTTCGAAGGACCAAGAGCCAAAGTGCAAAAGCTAAAAAGTTTTAAACCTGACAACAAGCATCAGGCGGGCCGCGTAAGCCTTGCCAAGATCTTACTCGGGCCGTGTGCGACGCCCAGATACAGAAATTACAGGCAGCGACCTGTTATGCCTTGTAACCGACTTAAAGACGATTTTCCTCTTCCATGGGCGACCCCTACATGCCTTTAGTCCTTAGGGACTGTAAAACCCGTGAGGATCTCTCAATGATATCAAACAACCTAGTGATTGTGCGGAATCCAATCAATAGGTGATTCAAGAATATGTATAATATCTAAGATGAAAATAATAAACAAAACACAAACCGATATCTTGCATTCAATGGCTTAGCAAAGACTAATACAAGACTCGAATAGGAACTCGATTCCTTCTCCTTTGTGTCGCCCCCACTATTCACCAACAACAACCTCAAACAATGAGGTAATGGTGTGCTTAAATACAAAACCAACTGTGCCACTAACCTAAGCCCATGCGACACATAAAGTCTACTAACCCAACCCATACATAATCGGCCCAAATATAAACTAAACAAAACATAGAAACAACCCTTCAACTTAGCTAACCTACATGAATAAACCTTCAGGTTCCAACAATCTCCCCCTAGGTTTATGCATGCAGGTTCTTGACACTTTAACTTTCACGATCACCTTGCAACCGATCCTTAAGACCACCGAAACCCTTTTTACGAATATGAATAGATGATGTAACTGCTTTAGTCCAAGCTTTTGCAATTTCTTCATATTTTTCAGTAGCTCTAATTTGATGACGAGCTAACACTTCCAAATCTTCAAGAGCAACATTCAATAAATCAATCTGATCCACCAAGCGAAAACACACATCATCATCACAAACAATCACTGCCTGCCCTAAGCGCTCATCATAAGACCAAAAGTGTAAGGACTTCAGAGCACCCTGTGGTATCTTTTTCACCAATGGAATCATCTTCTCTTTATCAGTTACAGGCCAGCGCACAATCTTCATTCGCTTGTTTGTATATGGATCTCTGATGCCTTTAGCGGGTTTAACAATGGACTCTGCAGTACGCATTGAAGGAAAGCCCTTAAGAACCTCCCTCTTCAACCTTTCGAAAAACAAATATCCAACTCCTCCAGGCTTATCATCTACATAAGGTGCATTAGACAAATTCGTCAAATCCACTTTAGTAAATGACTGAAACTGGCCTGGATGTTTGTACCACTCAACAGGTCCAATCTTCCTTTTTATCCACCATCTCTTGCGATCATGATCATAACCCCAGCTAACTACACCAGAACGATTTCCAACCTTATCATAGAGAGTTTCACCAACATCCATCAAATGATGAGTTGCATGAGCATCATCATCGTCTGGATTTAGATTCCGATTCTTCATAATTACAAACTCTCTTTTCTTCTTGATTCTTTCAGCCTTCTCTTTGTCTGCAACAGGATCAATGATTCTTTTAAAGTAATGTTCCATAGCAGCACTTCTTTCAGCATCATCCTTTTCAAAAGCCTTTTTCCTGTTTTCAACATCAGTTGGATCTGAGAACTCCTGTCCAAATTTCTTCTCCAACTTTCCACGCAAGTCATACACCATGTTAAACAATAAACTAACATCTCCTTGAAGTTGCTCAATCTGTTGATCTTTCTTCACAACCGTATCTTCAAGTTGAATAATCTTCGCATCTTTATGAATTGAATCTTGCTCAAGAATAACCATTCTTTTCTTCATATCTCTCATGCTGATAAACTCATCTTCATCACTTGAATCATCATCAAATGGCATTCTAAATGGCTCTTCAGGTCTTTTACCACTTGAACTACTAGGCATATCAAAACCAACTCTAGAAGAACCTGCAGCTTCAGTAGCACTAGGTAACGTTGTCTCAACAGTGGTATCAACATCAATACTAGTAACCTGAACATCATCAGTAGTGATAATCATATCAGTTCTTTCAGTATCAGCATCAAAATCAAAGATGTCTTCAGTAGCGGTGGTGGTATCGGTGACATTCTTCTCAAACTCGAAGTCATAAAGACCTTCATCATCATCATCAGTAATTACGGGTTGATCTTTTCTAAGCTCAATATACATTCCGAGCCGAGGATCCCTCCTTTTCCGTTTCAATGGCATGGAATCAGAATCCTTTGGGTCTTCACTAGGCTTTTCACTTGACACTGAAAGATCAGAAGGAGGATTTCCCATCTTATCAGTAACAGATTTTAATAACAAAGCCAAACTTTCAGCAGTAATCACGGGTGGAACAGCAGAAACAGCAGTATCAACTTCAGCTTCAGGAGGAAGCTCTTCATCTTCCCCAGAATCACACATAATTTCAATGCCTTCATCGTCTGAGTCAATTGTCAAAAACTCAGTCTCAGGCTCAACACCTCTCGGAATATCATGTTCTTCAGCAACTATAGCACTTACAGGCACACTTCGTACTGGAACAGGTTGCACAGGAACTGGAATTGCACTAACATCTTCTGTCTCTGCAAACTGACCAAACTTCTCTAATGGAATCAATCCTTCGAACTTCTTCTCCGTACCCTTCTTTGTAGTAAGTGCACCAAAACATGATGGACCCATTGGTTTCAATTCCAACGTATTACCAGATCTCTTCAATTCTGGATATTGATCATTCAGAATCATCTGCAAGAATCTCGGATACATCAGAAACTTATCCTTTCGAAGTCCAATTGCATTCCTCTTCATAGCTTCCAAAATATATCTTGAATAATTGAACGATTCATTTGTAATTACACAAATCACAGCAGCAGACTGAGTAGCATTCAACTGATCAATTCCCCCTCTATTTTCTGTCATGCACAAAAGAAACATATGCAGCAACAGACGCCAGTATGGATGTACAAACTTCTTTACCTAGGGAGGAAACTTTCCTTCGTAGCTTAAACGAGGCAGAATTGCTTCCACTGTTCCAGCTGGAAGTTCTATAGGATCCGTTTCCTGATCATTAAATCTTAACGCTTCTCTAATCATCTGCTCAGTCACTATAACTTTCTTTTCTTGAATTTCAGCAACTATAGCTCCTTTCCCTTCAACAACTTCGACTTTAGCACTCTTCCAAAAATCTTGAATAAGCTCTTCATAAACAATCGGATTCTCACGAAGAGCATGAACAATCCGACAGTTATTTAAGCCTTTTATCAATGACGTGTATAGCTGCTTATGTTTCTCTGGTGGAGGTGCTAAATATCCAACTTGATTATGAGAAGATATAAACTTTAAATCCATTTTCTGCACACAACACAAATCAAATAAGTTTCCAACTTTCGAATATAACAGTGATAAAAATAAAAACCAAAACAAACACTGTTACTGTTCACTCGAGACCATGAGTCGCAACCAAAGGGTCTCGAGTCGAAACCAGTTGTCTGCGAGTCGCAACCATGAGTCGCAACCAACAGATTTCGAGTCGCAATCATGAGTCGCAACTGACAAACATTGAGTCGCAACCATGAGTCGCAATCTTGATGTTGCGACTCATAACCACTGGTTTCGAGTCCTAAGTGTTCTTGATTGTGAGTCAACATCTTCAAAACTTCATCGGAAACATCATCGGAATCTTCAAATCCTCATCGGAATCTTCAAAACTTCATCGGAATATTCAACAAACATTCATAATTCCTGCAAAACTTGAATGATGACGTCATTATACCTTGATGATTAACGAAGCAGATTGCGAGTCGCAACCGGAAACCAGTCGGAACTGTTGATGATCACCGGAATCTTGAGAGAAAAAGAGAGAGAATAAGACTTGATTGCGAGTGAGAAATGAGGTCTCGACTCGCAACCACCCTTTTATACCACAAGTCTGATCATGGGCCATCATGGGCTTTTAACTCTTGGGTCACAACTTTAACAAATTGGGTTTGACAAATTTGGGCCCTTGACTTAACAGCATTACCAATTTCACCTTAATAAAAACCCATTAATCTGAATTTTAATTTCAGATTTAATTTTTTTTTTTTTTTAAATATCCGCTAAACCTTTTGAGCAATGCTTGCAAAATAAAACCTAAAAACAAAAATAAATAATAAAATATTATTTACAAAATAAAATTAGGAAATTTGCATAGATACTCAGGGATCAAATCACAAGGTTTCGGGCTTGACTTCACTTATCAACACTGATCTACTACTGGATGATCTAGACAATTGTCAGTATATTTGTCCCCTTAAACTCATCTCCCTAGACCTTTTCCATATAACTGCCTGTAACTCAATTTATCATGTTTTGATATCTTAACAATGAACACTCAAAACAAATACTAATCAAATCCTGGAATTATAATAGCACACTCTATCATGCAAGTAGCTTCCCTACCACATGTTTCACAAGTCCAATCCAGATCTCTGAAATCTTAACTGGGAATAGATTGAGAAGAGAACAAAATAGATCTTAAGTAAAGATGGTATAATATACAGATCAAATGAGTTTTTCTCAGTTTGATATAGGTTTCTTGGGTTTCTTTTGGGCACTTGAGGGCCTCTTTCGGGTGTTTAATTGATCTACAGAACGACAACGTACAGCTAGGTCAGCATATATCTGGATGCAGCAGAAGCTGACGTTGCCTAGCACCTCCAGGTCAGCATATATCTGGATGCAGCAGAGGAGATACACGACTTTTTCAGAGAAGATTTCAGAGTCAGACCAAAATTGTGTGTATCGGGACAACATACAGACATTCAAATGGAAATGAGCTAATTCCAAGTGACTTTCTTTCCTGAGGTCATGTACAATTTTAGTTCTGAACAGAAACAACCAATGTTTCCAGTCTTAAGGATAGAGCCTACCAACACATCATACTAGAGTCAAACTATTTCGATACTGGTCTTACATGAGCCAGCCCTCGACCATAATGTGAAAATTCATTTCATTTCCCAGTCCTGCCACACCTCTTTTTGTATTTTTCAAATTTTTAATGTTTTTGTATTTTTCAAATTTTCTCCCCCTAAATTTGAGCATAAATAAAAACTACCTAAGAATAGAAAACTTTATGAACAAATTTACCTACGAAAAACAAAAACATGCTCAGTCAGTAAATCGGATCATTTTCAGAAAATCCACAAGCACTTTGAATTTTGAGCTGCTGACAGGTTTAGTGAACAAATCGGCAGCATTTGCATCTGTGTCGATTTGTTCAAGAGTAATAAGACCTCTGTCAAAACAGTCTCGGATAAAATGAACTTTAATATCAATGTGCTTGGTTTTGGAGTGAAAGACAGGATTTCGAACAATTTGTATTGCAGCATCATTATCGCAGTAAATAGTAGTGTTAAGATAAGTCAAACCATAATCCTGCAATTGATGTTGCATCCACACCACTTGAGAGCAAGAAGCAGAAGCAGCAACATACTCGGCTTCAGCTGTAGATATCGCCACTGTTTGTTGTTTCTTGCATTGCCAAGAAATGAGCCGATCACCCAAAAATTGGCATCCCGCAGATGTAGATTTCCTGTCACTGTCAGTACCTCCAAAATTGCTGTCAGAGAAAGCAAACAAGTCAAAATTGGAATCCCTCGGATACCACAGGCCAAACCGAGGTCGGCCTTTAAGATACCGAAAGATCCTTTTAACAGCAGTAAGGTGAGAAGTTTTAGGATTAGCCTGATAGCGTGCACAGTTGCAAACAGCAAACATAATGTCCGGACGGCTAGCTGTGAGATACATCAATGACCCGATCATGGACCTATATTGACGTTGATTAACAGACTCTCCTTCTTCATCTTCAGTCAATAGTGGTCTCTCTGCCATAGGTGTTTCAGCAGGCTTTGCGTCCGTGAATTTGAATTTTGCCAGCACATCATCCACATACTTCCCTTGATGAATAAGAATTCCTTGTGAACTCTGCTTGACTTGTAGACCCAAAAACAGTGTCATTTCCCCCAGAGCACTCATTTCAAACTTCTTCTTCATAACTCTCTCGAATTCCTTGCAAAGATCCTCACTTGTAGATCCGAAAATGATATCATCAACATAGATTTGAACCAAGATTTGATCACGTCCTACCTTCTTAATAAACAGAGTCTGGTCTATGGTGCCACGCGTATACCCATGAGCCAACAGATGCTCTGTTAGTGTGGCATACCAAGCTCGAGGAGCCTGGTGTAACCCGTACAGCGCCTTGTCTAGCTTGTAAGCGTATTCAGGATGGTCTGGATGCACAAACCCTGGTCGCTGCTCGACAAAAATTTCCTCCTTCACATCTCCATAGAGAAACGCGGTCTTGACATCCATCTGATAAACAGTGAATCCCATGTATGACGCGTAAGCCAAAAAGATCCGGATGGCTTCAAGTCGTGCAACCGGAGCATATACTTCATCATAATCCAGTCCTTCAATTTGTCTAAATCCCTGAACCACCAGCCTTGCTTTGTTTCGAACGATGACTCCTGCAGAATCCTGCTTGTTTCGAAATACCCATCTAGTTCCAAGCTTACGTTTTCCTGTTGGCAACTTGACGAGCTTCCATACTCCAAGTTTTTCAAACTGGTTCAGCTCTTCGTGCATAGCATCTACCCAGCCAGGTTCCTGCAAAGCTATATCAATAGTTTTAGGTTCGATTTGAGAAAGATAACAAGAATATAAGCAAGTGTTAATGGTTCCTGATTGACTCCTGGTCAAAATTCCTGCATTTACAGGACCAATCACATTCTCGATTGGGTGATTGCGTTGAACGCTCGTAGGTATGGCCAAATCAGGTACAATCTCCTCTTCAGTGGTGGTGTTGCTAGACTCCCCCTCATTAGGTGCTGTAGTAGTGTGAACTACAGGAGAAGTGACAACACAATCCTCAGGAATTGGTTCAGGAAATAAAGCAGAGTCACTAGTTGATGCACCCTCAGGAGATCGATTGACCTTCGGAGTTGGTGTAGGATGTTGCGTAAACACCATTCCCGGTGGATCAATGGTATGATGCCTCACGTTGTCTTGCATCTGTGCTTCGTCTTCCGTATCTTCAAACGACAATGGTTGTTTGGGAATAGACACACCTGCAACTGAAACATCACTTGACAAAATGTTAAATGATTTAAACAGAGCAGAATAATCGTATAACCATTCTGGACCAACTCTAGCGTCCGTAGCATTCTCTTCAAGCCATTCAATGTTGCACGACTCAACGACCTTTTTAGTTATTTTGTTGTATACTCTATAAGCAGAGCCTTTAGCATATCCAACAAAGTAACATTCGCCACCTTTGACTTCAAACTTTCCGTTGGAGTCCATTAGTAATAATACACATGGACAACCAAAGATACGAAAGTGTGAAACCGAAGGTTTATGTCCTTCCAGAATCTCATAAGGGGTTTTCATGTGATGTTTGTTTACTAAAGCATGATTCTGGATATAACAAGCCGTGCTAACTGCCTCGGCCCAAAAGAAGCTAGGAAGCTTTGAATCAGCCAGCATAGTACGCGCAGCTTCAATGAGAGTACGATTCCTTCTTTCAGCCACTCCATTTTGTTGTGGAGTTCGAGGCGCACTGAACTGACGATCGATTCCCTTATCAATGCAGAAAGTATCCAAAGTAACGTTCTTGAATTCTGTCCCATTGTCTGATCGAATAACCTTCACCTTAGTACTCGCTTGATTTTCAGCCAAAGTAATGAATTGTTTTACCAAGACAGCAGTTTCATTTTTGTGGCTGAGAAAATACACCCAAGTGTAGCGAGAGTAATCATCGACGATTACCAGACAGTAAGCTTTCTTCCCAATGCTCAGCACATTCACTGGACCAAAAAGATCCATGTGAAGTAGTTCGAGTACAGCTTTTGTCGAAGGTGCTGGTTTAGTCTTATGAGGTTTTCGATGAGCTTTCCCTTTCGCACAAGCAACACATTTCTCCACCAACATGAAGTCCTTGATTGGAAGATCACGTACCAGTTGACCTTTAGCTAAACGGTTCAGATTTTTCATATTCACATGCCCAAGTCGACGATGCCACAGCAGACCATCATGCTCCGAAATTTTTGAAAATAGACAAGTGATCTCTTCACACGGTTTCTTGTTCATATCAATGACGTAAGCATTACCTTTCCTTTCAGCTGTCATCAAGAACCAGTCTTCTGGAATAACAATCCCAGGCTTAAGAACATGACATCCCTTCTTCGTGAAATGAACTGAATTCCCTCGATCACAGATCTGCGAAATACTTAACAGATTGTGTTTCAGTTCTGGAACATAATTAACATTTTCAAAACTTAAGACGCCGTTTCGAACAGTTCCTTTTAACGTGATTCTGCCTGACTCTCCTCCCGCAAATGAGACATATCCACCATTAAACTCTTTGACATTTACCAGTTGGGATAAGTCTCCTGTCATGTGCCTGGAACAGCCACTATCCATGTACCAGAGGCGCACGGTAGTCCTCCACAGCTGTTCCTGCACGATTAGCGGGATTAGTTAGATTTAGGAACCCAGCCCATAGTGGATCTGGGTTTTCCTTGTGCATCAATATACGTCACTCTCTGCCACACTAAATTATCTTTATTCAGAAATTTTGAAACATCCCTTTTGGCGACATTTTGATGACATGATTTCATTGAATTGGATTGCATGCCATTAGCTTTAGGTTTCCAAAACTCTCTTGACCAGTTAGAATTGAAACTTTCATAAGCGTTACCAAAAGAATTACTTCGATTACGCTGAAAATTTGTTTGTCTATTCTGATATTGATTATAGCGTTTGGCTGCATTCCAATTCTGATCAGAAGGTCTAGTCCTGTGATAGTTGTTCTTCATTGTCTTAGTCTTTGCAGACATCATGGACTCCGAACAGTGATATCGATTAGACGTGACCTTCTGATTTCGCTCTGATGTTTTCTTGTTCGGTGTCCTTGGGAGTTTGCCACAATTTCTGGCAATGTGACCAGCAATGCCACAGTTAAAACATGTTTGACGTTTCACATTTTGAATATTCTTGACATTTTGACTCTGTTTGCTTGATTTCGTGTGATTTGATGTTTTAGTTTTCTGAACATGTTTGACTTGTGGTTTTTCTTTAGACAACTTTTCTTCTAATGATCTCTCTCTTAGATCAGCATCCCTTTCATTGTTACTTAATCTTGATTCCGAATTTGAACATGTACGAGTTTCATCCAAATGCGTTTTATCAAGGCATTTATCATCTGAAACCGATTCAGGTTCACTTCCCGAACAAGAAGAAGTCTCAACAATATGCTCTTCCTCAATGCATTTGTCATGTGAAACTGATTCAGGTTCTTTTTCTGAGCCTAAAGAAGTTTCATCAATATGCATTTTCTCAGAGCATTTATCATGTGACACAGATTCAGGTTCATTGTTTAACACAGTTTCCAATGGGGTCCCACTAGATTCAACATTAGGGACACCCACTGAGACAGATTCAGAAGAAGAATCAGGATACTCTTGATTTTCTTGAGAAGTCGTTTCAGTGGTTTCACTGAATGCATCCTGAGGGACCTCACCTGTAACATTTTCACAAGCTGAAACATTAGAGATGTTAGGATCACAAACATTAGTTGAAAAACAACCATCACCACACTTATTGTTCAAATCATCCACACAAACATTATCAGTTTTGCCCAAAACAACAGGCTCACAAGACGAAACATAAGCTGAAAACGACGCAAACAAAGAACTAGTAAAAGCAATGTCCGACTCAGTTGGTTCAGAATAATGTTCAAAATATGGTTCAGAAACATTTGAAATAATAACCGGTTCACTCCCATGAACATCATCACACTTTACTTCAGAGCTATCATCTGCACACGAAGATGAAACATTAGGATCAATTGAGCCTTTGGAAACAAAATTTATTGGAGCAGACTTCTGTTTCTCAACTGGTTTGCCATTAAATGATGACTTATTGTTTTTGGGACCATAAGACATTTGACTTTCATTTATCATCTCCTCCTCAGTCATAGGTAAATAAGTATAATTGTCATTATAAGGAGGAGGAGCCTTATTAAAACCCAAACCACGCCCTTTATTTTTTTTTGTACGCAAGCTGTTGATCGCACAGGTTTTTAACTAGTTTGCTGGAAGAATCAAATTTCTTGATATTAAGTTCATTAATTTGATATCTGTTTTGAATATCTTCCAGTTCCTTAGTTAAAATGCATACCTTTTCTTGAGCTACTAGGAAATGGGCTGTTTTTACACTCACATCATCCTTTAGCTTGATGATGTCTTTTCGCTGAGCTTCAATCTTTTCTTTATAAAGCTTCTCATTTTTAGACAAAGTAAAATTTTTATTTTTTATGTCATTATAATCTTGAATGAGCTCAGCGTTGTGTATTCTGTAAGCCTCAACCCTTTCCCTACACTCAGGAGTACAGAAAACAGAAATTACCTCTTCTTTGGTGAGACCTTTAACAGGAGCTGAAAGAATTTGAGTCATGAATGCAAAATCATCAGCTACAGTCTCTTCCTCTGGCTTTGGGCTATGTTCGCTTGAAGTCATGAAAGCAATGTTGGATGTAGCAGTTTGATTCTCTGGAGCTGATATGTTCAGACGCTCAATTTCTGAAGTCCAATCAAAGTTGAGGTTGGGCTGAACCACCAGTGCTTGTGCTAATCCTTGCGGCTGTGGACTTCCAGAAGCAGCAGCATCTGCTATACTTGTAGAGGTCACAAGAGCTCTTTCTCGATTAGGAGTTGCAGGTTGGGCAGGAGTTGCAGGAGTTTGATCTCTGTTTATAAGTGGCTTCGGGCAGTTTCGAGCATAGTGTCCTTCCTCATGACAGTTGAAGCAACGAAGATTAAAGGGCACTTTAGCAGCTCCATTCCATGCATTTCCCCACCTGTTTTTACCTGTTCTTTTCACAAACTTTTGGGCTCTGAAAGCTGCCATTGCCATCTGCCAGGTGATGTCCATTTCTTCAACATCATCTGGATGAATCTGTGTCAGATCATCAGGACTCCACTTTGGTGGATCAAGTTTTCCTGCAATAAAAGCATTCAAACAGTTGATCACTGAAGCTGCGATATCCAAGTTTTCCTTTGATTGTTTAGCAAAGAAGGCTATCATTTCGTTGTTAGCAGCGGAAGCAGAAGCAGCAGTAGAGATATTTCCAGAATTTGGAATTGAAGCAGGAGAAGCTGGAGAGACGAATTTATTAGAGGATCCAGATGAGTGCACCTTTGCTGAAGTTGGAGTAGCGGATGAAGTATTGCGAAACATCTGAAAACCACCTTGAGACAATAATGCTGTGTTGCTGTTGTTAGAGGAAGCGGGAGCAATGGAGAAACCAGCAGCTAGCATACTGTTCTTGTAATTTGTTTCTCTTTGCTTATCATCCAGTTCGCATGCCTTAATGTGAGAGATCATCTCTGACAGAGTGCATCTAGCGAGATCTTTAGTCTTCTTGATCATAGCAACATGATGATCCCAACTCTTTGGTAGTGCATTAAGAAGTTGTCGGTTTGTGGATGCATTTGTTGTATGAATTTCTTCCATTTGCATTTGGGTGATCAGCTTCACAAACCTCTGAATCTGATTGTCTACCGTTTCACCATAAATATGGTTGAAGTTGTTGAAGTTTTGTTGCAGCAGATTTCTTCGGCTCTCTTTCATATCTTCGTTTCCTTCATATACTTCGATCAGAGAATCCCACAATTCTTTGGCAGATTTGCAGGTGCGAAAACCAATAGCAATATCAGGACCCAAACCCATGGTTAAGTAGGAAAGAGCTCGATCATCTTCTTCAACAATGAGCAAATCATCTTCAGTGTACTGATCCCTAGGTTTCTTTACCTTAAGACCTGGTTCAGTTGAGCTTTCCATCATGATTTCCCTAGGACCTCGCAAAATGCTTCGCCACAGCTTATAATCCTTAACCTTCAGATGTTGTTCAAAGCGCCACTTCCACTCGGGAAAATCATTAGCATCAGTTAACCTAGGAATGCGTGTTGTGGTACCAAGCTTTGAATCCAATTCTTGTTGTTGATTAAGGGCAGTCAATTCACTGTTGTTTGACGACATGTTTAATTAATTAGTTAATTAATTAATTGATTTTTGTTTTAAGTCCAAAAGTCAACAGTTCAAATGTCCGTAAATCAGTGTCGTTGCGAGTCGTAACAGCTGGGTCGAAACTGCTGTGGTTGCGAGTCGTAACTGCTGTGGTTGCGAGTCGTAACTGCTGTGGTTGCGAGTCGTAACTAAAACAGAATGAGCCGAAACCAAGGTTGCGAGTCGTAACAGCTTTGGTTGCGAGTGGAGACTGACTACTGGTTGCGAGTCGTAACTGCGGTGGTTGCGAGTCGTAACTAAAACAGAATGAGCCGAAACCAAGGTTGCGAGTCGTAACAGCTTTGGTTGCGAGTGGAGACTGACTACTGGTTGCGAGTCGCAACTGAAACAGGATGAACCGAAACCGTGGTGAATGTGAGTCGAAGCCAAAACGTGATGAACCGCAACAATGATGGTTGCGAGTCGAAACCTGCAAAAGAATAAACGATAAGATCTGTTTACTCGCAATCCCGATTTTTCAGCACTTCCAAAATTCAAAGATATCGTAATCTTTGAATCTGTTGACCACCAACTTCCCGTAAAATCAGCAAACACCTTTTTCAGAAATCAACAAACCAAAATCAGTATAATTTTGATGAATCGGTCAGGAACAGTTTAAGTATTTCACTGCAAAACATGCAACAAAATAGATCAGTAGCACAAACGATTCTGGAATCCGAATGATATCAAAACCGAGCCCTTGAATGGCTTCAATGGCTCTGATACCAATTGTAAAACCCGTGAGGATCTCTCAATGATATCAAACAACCTATTGATTGTGCGGAATCCAATCAATAGGTGATTCAAGAATATGTATAATATCTAAGATGAAAATAATAAACAAAACACAAACCGATATCTTGCATTCAATGGCTTAGCAAAGACTAATACAAGACTCGAATAGGAACTCGGTTCCTTTTCCTTTGTGTCGCCCCCACTATTCACCAACAACAACCTCAAACAATGAGGTAATGGTGTGCTTAAATACAAAACCAACTGTGCCACTAACCTAAGCCCATGCGACACATAAAGTCTACTAACCCAACCCATACATAATCGGCCCAAATATAAACTAAACAAAACATAGAAACAACCCTTCAACTTAGCTAACCTACATGAATAAACCTTCAGGTTCCAACAGGGACACTTGTTGGTGATCAGGGAACAATAGTAGAGTTGCTTGGCATGATCTAATGAGATCAAAAGCACTATATAAAGTCCCACAATGTTGCAACATTCTTGCATTCATTCCATCTGCATTTCTGATCATTCCTGGAGCATAAGAGCAGACCCAAGTCATCACTAATCGTGCATAGGACTTTGGTAAGTACCCTTGACCTTCCTTAATCAAGTTTTACTTAGTTATTAGCTTAAAAGTCAAACCGTCGTAATTAACGTTTGACTTAGCGATTAATCATTAATGGTCCAGTGATTAGTCAAATTGAAGGTAGTTATAAGTTGGTAATCATGTGGGCATTAAACCCTTAAAAGGGCACCCTCTGATTCCCGCTCTAACTAGAACAAATGTCGGGTCAAAGTTTGTATTAAAAAGTCAACAGAACTATAATTTGCGAATTAACATGTAATTAGCAATGTAGAAGGCATGTAACCTATTTTATCACTCATATAGCTTGGAAATAATTATAAGAACATGTCTAAGCATGTCCGACCCGACAATTTTCTGTTTAGACCCGGTTCGGAACCGAAAGTCGCAAAACTTTGACTTTTGCTTTGACTTCAGTTCCGACCCGATTTGGTATGATTTGGAAATTCCTTAGAGCTTTATTAGGACCAAATTACATGTTGGAATAACCCTCTGTGTTTGGTTCGTTGATTTCTCGATTCGTTTACACGTTTCCGTTAAATGCCTAATGTTGACCAATATGCCCTTTTGACCATAAAACGAGAATTTTGGATATGTAAAAGGACAATAATTTTTGTTACTGATTTATAAACATGTCCCTAAATTTTCACATCAGTTGGAGGTCTAGATTAGGAGTTATGCTCATTAGCGTAATTAGAACGCCTTTTTGTAATTAAACGGCGTAATAAGCATAAAGCCTATCTAAACCCAATTTTTGACACCAAACCTTTTACCCACTGATGTAATATAATATTTTGGGATTTTTAAAGATTTTTAATTATTTTTAACCTGCTCATAACCTAAGGTTATGGCATTAATTCGGTAAATACCGAATATACCCTTTTTGGTTATAAAATACCGCTTGGTCCAGCATTGAATCTTTAATCGAATAGAGGTTAAATCATTGATATGCTCCGTTTTGAAATGTCTTGTTTGCTTAAAGCCTTTAGGGGGTTAATGATCATGTCCCGGATATCCTTGGCATCATCTTACGAGATGGCCACGACCTAAGCACGGGGTGTAGGCGTACACCCGTCAGTGCCAAAATAAATAATGTGGTGTGTCTATTGATCTTTAACCCGGTCTACGGATTTGGGCTACTGAACGCATAAGAAACATGTAATTCGTTTACAAGTATTATATTCAAATAATTATCCCAAGTTATAAAGAGTTTGTGCCACGTGCATTCAAATCAATTTTATTAAACTTTTCAAAATGAGTCAGTTGAATGTATTTACCAGTGTAAACTGACGTATTTTCCCAAAAAGGTTAAGTGGAGGTACTATGCGAACTAGCCTGGCTTTCTCCTAGCGTCCACAATAAGTCTCGCAAGCTTGGATGTCAAAACTGTTGAACAATGTTTCCTATTTATTTTTGATCCACCTGTGGATTACTTTCAACTATTTGTGATACTTGATATTACAATTATATTCGGTTGAAATACATCTTTCATTTGCTTCCGCTATGCATTTAAATATTGTGTTGTTTGACTGTAATGTTACCAACTACGTCACGATACTCCCCACCGGGCCCACCGGTAATACGTGGAAATATCGGGGTGTGACAAATGATGCCTAGATACTCACTTAGACGTTTAGGTTTAAAGTGTTATGTCAATTTTGTTATTGTTATGTTATGAACATGTTGTTATTTGAATTTTCCTTGTAATGTTTGACAATTTGATTATGAAATGAAAATGGTTGAATTAAATATTGTCACAAATAGTGTTATGAAGTCTCTTGCAATCTCGAACTAGTCCCACTCTGATGATTCCGACATTGGTTGGGGTGTGACAAAAGAGGCGTAGGGTGGTGCCATCTTTGTCCACTTTTCAAGCAACCAAGACTACCCAGTTATTACATGCTGGTATGTGGTTGTGCTGGTCTATATAGGACTTTGTTCCTTTGTTTGTTTTCTAAATGTTTACTTTTATGCAGATGCTCTTGCTGAGGCCCAAGTTGAAAGTAGATCCTCAATGCCCTTGTCTTCTGGGGAAATTGCTGCTTTCGCCACCAGCAGCCAGAGTGTTTCCCTTGTTGATCTAATATCCCAGGTAAGTGTGCTCCCCGTCAGCTCTTCTATGCCGCTGCCTCTGTTCACTGCATCCGTGGTGATGACACCCAGTCCTATTTCAATGCCACTGTTTTAGAGCTCCACCCCTATGTCCATATTTGATTCTCCAATTGGCGATTTCCCTGTGTCCGGGAAAGAAATGCCTACTACTTCCGCCGGGGGTGAGTCAACAAGTGCCAAGGAGACAACCATTAGTGATACTGGGGGATCCAGTGGTAATTTTGCTGAGGATGGGGCCTGTTTGTTCAATGATCTTTATCTTCCAACCGTGTGCTGGGATCCGCATACCCAGGATAAATGATATCAACCTAAGTGGAAGATAGGAGAATCGACTAGGCTGGTTTTCCCCCCAGTGGTGCTGGGATCCGCATACCCAGGATAAATGCATAACGGGGTTGAGCGGGCATAGCTGAGATCCGGTGTCGGTGGATGCATGACAATAGTGAGCTGCGCCAGGCGCGAAAGACTATTCAAGTGTTGTTGGATGAAAAAGGGCGTTTAGAAAGCCAACTCCACGCTGCCAGCATCAGGGAGAGCCGGTTCTTGTCAGAGAAAAACAAAGCTAAAGAAGATCTGAAATGGGTAACTGCTAATCTTGCTGAAGAGAGGGTAATCAGGGCCCGTGATATAGCGGAAAAAGAGCGTATTCTTTCTCGTGCTAAAACTGTTCAAGAGGAGTTAGAACGTAAAGCCGTCAATGAAGCTCAAAAGGTTAGATCCGAGTTATCTGCTGAGGTGGAAAGATTCCGTATTGACACTGATTTTGTTTATCAGGTCAGGAGGGTACCAGGATCTGACCCTTGAGCTGGAGGCGTCTGAGGCCAAGGCCCGGGCCAAACAAGTTAAATTAGAGGAGCATGAGGAGAAGCTTAGAGAGCTCCAACAAATTTGTGACGCCCTCGTTTCTGAAAAGAATCAACTTCTTCGATCTTCAACCGCCCAGCAGGCGCGTCTCAAGGAGGCTGAAAGTGCTTTGGACCAATCCAACACTGAGGTGGATAGCTTGACCAGCCGCTTGGCTGGTCTGAAGGGTGACAGGAACTGGCTGATAACTCAAGGCTTGGTTGGTGCTTTCGAACATTTACGCCAATCTGACCCCTTTATTACCCTCTTAGATCGTTTGTCCACCGCTGCTTATAAATCCGGCCAGCATGATGGCATTTATTAAGGTTATGTCAGCTGCCATCAAACCAATAGGGTTACCCCTGAATTTCAAAAGAAAGGAGGCAAGCTAACAGCGGATATGGCTGATGCACTGGAGGCGGTTTACAATGATTCGTTGCCGGCGTATGCTGATTTGACCATCAAGGTGGCTGAAGAAGGTGTGGACTCACTATGCCAGATGCTGGAAGTGGCGGAAGAGTCTGGAGAAGAATGAGTGTTTGTTTGTTTGATTTTCGTACTATTCCTTAGATATTTTTTTGTAAAAATCTCTATTTTGTTGGGGTGCGTCTGAGCACTTGATGTTTGTCAGCAACAATTAATGAAATCTATTATTATGGTAGCGTCCCCGCTTTCAGAAGGTGGCGATTAGACATATCATGACTTCTTATTAATTTTGCTGTCGTCATGACTGTCTGCTTGTTTTAACCCCTATATATTGACTCTTGCTTTTTACCAATTTTGGTAAGTGAAAAAATGAGCCGTAAATACCGTCTTCGGAAAGTTTCCGACATTCTTCAAACCCTCGACGTTGCTGAGGCTATGGTCCGTCTCTGGGATAAGATGCCGGATAAAACAATGGAGTGTGAGGAGATTAACTCCGGGGATACTGTGCCTTGTATAAATATGTCTGGCAAAGGTATCGAAGATAATGGCCCTTCCGTTGCCGGAGTCAAGGCTGATGCGGGTGTTGTGTTCTTGATAGCAGACGCCCTAATGCAAGCTTTTCCACCCGAGCGATTACGTCGATGTAGAGTGGTATACGAATGACGTCGGAGTGGTCGTCGATGCACAAACCCGGTTGATGCTCGGAGGATGACAGCTTCTCCAGCTGGTGAGGTGAATGATGACAACTTGATCATCGATCCTCATCCCTTGGAGTGGTACAGTGAAGCATTGCACACCCCTGCAGAAGTGTTAGCAATGTTCCCCGACTTGTAATTTAGTAGAACATTTTCGTTTTTTGGTATTCCCGTATGTTGGTTTTTGACAACAGGGACAAGTACTTGGTTTTGTTCCATAGTTGTATGTATTTATTACCAAAATATCTATCTTTTGTAGTGGTTGACGTACCTATTACCAAGATACCCACTTTTAGCGCTGTATAATTTGATCATCTGACTTTGTTATTATGAAAAAATATTTCGTGTCAGAATTGTTTTTTTACCGTGATATGCAATTCAGATGCGATGGTAATTTTTTGTACCGTAATATGCAGTTCAAATGCGATGGTAATTTTTTGTGTGCATGTAGATGACAGGAGGATAGAAAAGAAAACTTTTATTAATCAATAACCAATAAAAGAAAGAGACATCGTATATGATGGATTACACTTGCTAAGAAAAAGAGAGATTGTCTATTCCGCCGTTAGGGGCGGAAGTCTACATGTAACATTTCTTTAGTTGAGTTGCGTTCCAGCTACGTGGAACTGCTGTGCCATCAAGTCTGGATAGGCGGTAGGCCCCCTTGCCTAGATCCTCTTGGACTATGTAAGGACCTTCCCAGTTGGGCCCTAACTTGCCTATGGGTTCCGCCCTACTCACCTCATTATCACGCATGACATAATCGCCCTCCTTGAAGGTTTGTTGAGCCACGCACTGATTATAATATTTTTCTAAGGCTTTCTTGTATTTTGCTTCACTGATAGCGGCCACTTCACGCCATTCTTCCAACAGATCCAGGCCTTCCCGCAAGAGCCTATCATTGTCTTCATTAGTTTTTAGGCGTCTTAGTGAGGGTAGCCCTACTTCTGCCGGTATCATCGCTTCTGTGCCATAAGTTAGGCTGAATGGGGTTTCGTTGTTGCTTGTATTGGGCATAGTTCGGTGTGCCTAGATGACGTTTGGCAATTCTTCCACCCAAGAACTTCCCTCATAGCCTAACCTTCTTTTAATCCCGTCTAACAGACTTCTGTTTGCCCTTTCCACTTGACCGTTTCCTTGAGGATGTGCAACTGATGTAAAAATTTGTTGGATCTGTAGATCTGCACACCACTCTTGTAAGACCCTGTCTGTGAATTGTATTCCATTGTCACTTACAAGGTATAGCGGGAGTCCGAATCGGCAGACGATGTGCTCCCATAGGAATTTTTTGGCGTTTTCGGCAGTTATCTTGGCCAATGGTTTTGTTTTGATCCATTTAGTAAAATAGTCGATCGCCACAATCAATTACTTTAGTTTCACAGGGTGTCACACCCCGATCTCCGGTGGGCCCGGAAGGGTAAAATCGTGACGGTTGGATAACAGTTATCACAACATAATATTATGCAGCGGAAGTATTGGATTAAAATTATTAAAATAAAGCTTGAATGTATAAAATTATTGCAAGCGTTTGATACAAGCCCACATGCAGGATCCAAATAAAAGAGCTTTAGACATCATAGGCCTTAAGAATTAGGAGTGCAAATTCCTTAGCCTTCATTCTAGCCGACCCGTAATCCCAGCCTATAATAAGGTTCGGTACCTGCTGTTCAATCTTTTGAAAATACGTCAGCCAAAGCTGGTAAATACAATTAACTGACTCTTTGGAAAAATATTTTTTCGAAAAGAGTTTTATACATATAGATAACTCGTTGGTAATCTTTTAAATATTTCTTGGGATTTTTCTTGTTACGAGATCACATGCTTGATTAACCTATTGGGTTGTCCGGACATGGTATCAATAACCCCCAATAACAGTAATTATCAAGTAAACGGAATAAAACAGTATTCATACACTTTTGCGCAATCATAGGCGACTTACTTGTGTAATAACCATCCCAAGAGGCATATTTGCCATCCCGAGTTTACTCTAAAATAAGTCAAGAGTGTCACACCCCCAAAATCCACACGCGGAGTATCACCGCTTGGGGCGTGACTGACCAGGATCAAGCCACCAATCATATTGAACATAAGTAGTATTAAATGTAAAACAACCAAACCAATATGAAAGGTGTTCAAAACATATGTATAAATTCAACGTTTAGCGGAAGCATAAATCAACCCAATCATAAGTAGCAATTTTAAATGTTTAAATGTTGTTCATAACATCCACAATCTGTGCCCACAACGACCGTGCCTCCCGTGCAAGCTCCATAAGTACCTAAGGTCCTGCAAGGCATGTAACAGAGAGTCAACAACTAGTTGAGCGAGTTCACAGTTAACAGTTCAGTAATAGTGTTCGTATTGTAGTTCGTATGTTCGTTTAGTAATAAGGTATCGTATGTATCGTATCGCGGCCCTCTAGGCATGTTTGCGAAGTTTAGTGGGGTTTTCCCATATATGCTAGACTAGGTATAGTAGTATCGCGGCCCTCCCAGGCATGTTTGCGAATATTAGAGTATATAGTTCGCGGCCTTCCTAGGCATGTGTGCGAAGATTGTCATAATATCGCGGCCAACCCTGGCGTGTGTGCGAAGATCGGTTCAATTGGTATAACCAGTCTAGTCAGTTCTTATCAATAACCCTCCCTCACCCGGGGACCATATATCTAAGATCCATAAGCTGAACGAATAAATAATCCAACCCATTCCCACCCTGGGAATCCCATGCCTTGGCTGTGTGAACTCACCTTGGTTTGCTCGATATGCTAGGTTATGTGCTCGCAAATAAGTCAATCATGTCCTAGAGTATGCACGTATATAAAATCAGTTTGTGTTCAAGTTGTTCACGTATAATCAGGTAACACGTAATCATCATCATACTAGTCATGTTTGACATTTAACAGCAGTTAGTTATACCAGTTATCACTTAATAGAATTAACCCAAGTTACTGTGCTGATTACACCTTTGGCGAAACATACATTCGGCGAAACACATACTTTGGCGTAACACAATAGTTGGCGAAACACACTTTCGGCGAAACACAAATTGACGAAACACATTCCGTTTCGTCATGGCCTCGTTTGGTGAAACAGGATTCTAATTCGTAGATGACTCTTGGCGAAACACATTCTGTTTCGCCGGGAGTCCTGTTTCGTCGGATGTCTATTTCGCAGACATCAGTTACAGCAGATGCGAATAACAAATAAACCCTAATCATTCTAGCAGCCGTCATCAATAACAGAAATCATACGAAGATCAATGTGCATATCGAATCATCATAAATCAATCATCCCAGAGTCATTGTCTAGCATAAACCTTAGTTTATGTGTATAACATATCAACATACAACATCATATCATTGTACCCTATCAAGATACTAACTTGGATTCATAATCAGAACATAATAACAATATCCAGAACCGAGCACTTGATTGTATTAAATTTCGCATACCATTTTATATAAATCCTACTACATCTGGGCCGTACTGGGCTTTCGGCGAGACTGGGCTCGGCGAAACAGCCTGTTTCGTCGAGAAGGTGTTGACGAAACTGATCTGTTTCGTCGAGATCGATCTTGGCGAATCTCACTTGTGTTTCGTCGGGTTCTTATATGGTTTAACAGTTTAAGTTTTACGAACAGTACACATGTTATACAATCACACATAACCATGCAAACACACTACGTTTTATCATAACGCAACTATATAGTCAAAGTCAACGTTCATTAAATGCGAATAGAGAATGTCGGAAATTCGAGTTGTCACATTATCCCCAACTTGAAAGAAATTTCGTCCCGAAATTTAGCATGCGGTTACTGAGGAAAGCTAATGGTGTGACGTTGTTTACCTGTATTGTATCGCGGCTCCCCGAGCAGGTTTGCGAAGATTACTGGTTTTCCTGGGGTGTCACATCATCCCCCCGTTGATTTGGAATTTCGTCCCGAAATTTTGTATTGGTAGCTTCAGCCTCGGTAGTAGTTGCATTGGTTCCGAATAACTGGGGATATTTGAGTTCCATTTGATCTTCACGCTCCCAGGTGAACTCTGGGCCGCGACGGGAGTTCCAACGAACTCGTACAAGAGGGATTCTCGTGTTCTTGAGGACCTTAACATCCCGGTCCGTGATTTCAACTGGTTCCTCGACGAAGTGCAACCGCTCGTCGATAGTGAGCTCCTTCAAGGGAACTATGTGGGTCTCATCTGACGTACACTTCTTCAAATTTGACACGTGAAAGACGTTATGAACTGCACTGAGTTCAGGTGGTAAGTTCAGTCTGTAGGCCACCTTGCCTATTTTCTCTGTAACTTCGAAAGGTCCGACGTATCGTGGATTAAGTTTGCCGCGTTTGCCAAAACGAACCACACCCTTCCAGGGTGAAACTTTAAGTAGCGCTCGATCCCCAACCTGGAATTCGAGTAGTTTCCTGTCTTTATCAGCGTATACTTTCTGACGGTCACGAGCTGCCGCCATGCGTTGTCGTATTTGTGCAATCTTTTCAGTAGTATCAACTACCATTTCTGGACCTGTGATTTGACTATCTCCCACCTCTGCCCAACAGAGAGGTGACCGGCATTTACACCCGTATAATGCCTCGAATGGTGCAGCTTTAATGCTGGTGTGGTAGCTGTTATTGTATGAAAATTCCACAAGTGGCAGATGTTTTTCCCAACCATTGCCAAAGTCAATTACGCACGCCCGAAGCATGTCTTCTAAAGTTTGAATGGTGCGCTCAGACTGCCCATCCGTCTGAGGGTGATAAGCTGTGCTCATGTCTAAACGAGAGCCAAAAGATTTGTGCATTGCTTGCCATAGTTCTGAAGTAAATCGTGCGTCCCGATCAGAGATAATAGAGGTTGGCACCCCGTGCCTTGAGACCACTTCTTTCAAGTAGATGTCTGCTAGTGTAGAGAACTTGTCTGTTTCTTTGATAGCCAAGAAGTGAGCAGACTTTGTGAGTCGATCCACGATCACCCAAATAGTATCATTTCCGCGCTGAGATCTAGGTAAGCCAGTAACAAAATCCATGGAAATTTGTTCCCATTTCCATTGTGGTATCTCAGGTTGTTGGAGTGGACCTGAAGGTTTCTGATATTCCGCCTTGACTCTCGCACAAGTCAAGCATTTGCTAACGTATGTTGCTATGTGGGCCTTCATGCTAGGCCACCAGTATGTAGTTTTGATATCGTGGTACATTTTATCCGAACCAGGATGTACCGAGTAGCGAGACTTGTGAGCTTCATCCATTACCAGCTCGCGTAAGTTGCCGTACAGTGGGACCCAAATGCGTCCTGTGACGTAGTAAGCACCATCTTCCTTCTGTTCTAAGCGTTGCCTTGAGCCGCGCAGGGCTTCAGCCCTGACATTTTCTGGTTTCAATGCTTCTATCTGAGCATCTCGTATCTGGGAAGGAAGACTAGACTGTATGGTGAGTTGTAAAGCTCGTACGCGCTTAGGTGCGGTGTCTTTTCGACTGAGGGCGTCAGCCACAACATTGGCTTTGCCTGGATGGTACTTTATAGCGCATTCGTAGTCGTTCAACAATTCGACCCATCGTCGTTGTCGCATGTTCAATTCTTTCTGTTTGAAGATATGTTTAAGGCTCCTGTGATCTGTGTAGATGGTGCACTTAGTGCCATACAAGTAATGTCGCCATATCTTGAGTGCAAAAACAATAGCTCCCAGCTCTAAATCATGTGTAGTATAATTCCGTTTGTGAATCTTTAGTTGGCGCGACGCGTAAGCAATAACCTTATCCCGTTGCATCAGTACACATCCAAGACCTTGGATTGATGCATCACAGTAGACTACAAAATCATCGGTGCCTTTAGGCAGTGAGAGGATAGGTGCGCTGCAAAGTCTATCCTTTAAGTGCTAAAACGCTGACTCCTGTGTATTACCCCAACGGTAAACAACACCTTTCTGCGTCAGTAGTGTAAGCGGCTGTGCAATCTTTGAAAAGTCCTTGATGAAACGTCTGTAATAACCCGCCAAACCCAAGAATTGGCGTATTTCTGTTGGTGTACGAGGCGCAGGCCAGTTCTTAATCGAATCTACCTTGGATGGATCTACATGAATCCCATCCTTGTTCACCAGGTGGCCTAAAAAGTGGTCACGAAGCCAGAAGTCATATTTGGAAAACTTAGCGTATAGCTGTTCCGTTCGTAAAAGTTCCAGTATAAGTCGTAAGTGCTGCTCGTGTTCCTCCTGACTTTTCGAATAAATCAGGATGTCGTCGATGAAAACAATGACGAACTTGTCGAGATAGGGTTTGCACACCCTGTTCATAAGATCCATAAATACGGCAGGCGCGTTCGTTAGCCCAAATGGCATGACCATAAACTCGTAGTGGCCGTAGCGAGTTCTAAATGCTGTTTTAGAGACGTCCTCATCCCGGACTCTCAGCTGATGGTACCCTGACCTTAAGTCTATCTTGGAGTAGTAGCTCGACCCTTGCAGCTGGTCGAATAAATCATCTATGCGCGGAAGAGGATAACGATTCTTGATCGTCACCTTGTTGAGTTCACGGTAGTCTATACACATCCTGAACGTACCGTCCTTCTTCTTTACGAATAACACTGGAGCTCCCCAAGGCGAAGAGCTAGGACGTATAAAACCCTTTTCCAAGAGTTCTTGTAGCTGCTTTGACAGTTCTTCCATTTCAGTTGGAGCTAAACGATAAGGTGCTCGAGCTATGGGTGCTGCTCCTGGAGCGAGCTCGATCTGAAATTCGACTTGACGATGAGGCGGTAACCCAGGTAATTCTTCAGGAAACACTTGAGGAAAATCGCGTACCACTGGAATATCCTCAATATTCTTCTCTTTCTTCGATGTATCAGTGACGAGAGCTAAAACAGCTGTGTGACCCTTGCGCAAACACTTCTGAGCCTTCAAGAAAGAAATGATGCCACTCACGACACCACTCTTGTCGCCTTGAACTTCGAGAGGTTCTTTACCAGTACGTGGAATACGAATGATCTTCTCCTTGCACAGGATCTCTGCTTGCTGTTGGGATAACCAATCCATACCGATGACAATGTCGAAACTACTCAGAGTTATAGGAATGAGATTGATGGAGAAAGTCTGACCAGCGAGGATAAGATTACACCCATTAACTATGTGTGTGGCTTCTAAACTTTTACCGTTAGCCAACTCTACGACATGCTTGGTGTTTAGGAGAGTTGGTGCACGTTTTAACATTTCACTAACTTTTAAAGACATGTAACTTGTATCCGCACCAGAATCAAATAGTACAGTAACATAAAAGTCGTCAAGAAGAAACTTACCCATAACCACGTTGGGATCATTCCTGGCATCACCCTGACCGATCACAAACATACGGCCTCTAGCACCATTGTTGTTATTGTTCCCACCGTTTTTGTTGTTCCCGTTGCCCTGATTGTTGTTGTTGTTATTGTTCTGGTTCTGGTTTAACTGAGGGCAATCCCGCTTGTAATGACCTTCAGCCCCACACTGGAAGCATCCCTTGTTTCCATGCTGCTGCTGCTGAGGCTGGTTTCGTGGGGCAGGTGGTTGTTGTTGCTGGTTCTGATTCGCAGGTCGTGAACTCCTGCAATCCTTAGCTTCGTGCCCGCTTTTGAGACATCTCTGACAGTAGGCCTTGCGACACTGACCACTGTGGTGTTTGTAGCACCTGTTACACAGTGGATGATTTCCCCGATATCCACCCTGCCTCTGCCCACCAGAAGTTTGCTGACTTGGGCTCTGGTAGTCATTAGTCTTGCGTTGCTGAGCCTGAGATTGAACTATAGCTGAACCTTTGCTGGAATCCCCATCCCATTTCCGCTTGTTGTCACTGGGAGTAGCAGGAGTGACCGGAGTAGTAGCGGTAGTAGTAGTGCTGATGCGTTCAGGCAACTTGTTCTGCTCCACTGCCTGATCCGTGAGACGGTGAGCCAGCTGTACAACCTGTTGATAAGTGGCGAGGTTTGCTGAAGTTACGTGACTCTGGATCTCTGGCACTAGACCCTTGAGGAACAGTTCGATTCGCTTGATTGGAGGGTCCACCATCGTAGGACACAGTAAAGCAAGTTCGTTCGATCTCTTAGTGTACGCCTCAATCTCTGACCCCGTCATCTTGAGGTTAAAGAACTCTACTTCCAGCTTATGAATGTCATCCCGACTGCAATATTCCTCTTTGATCATTTCCTTGAAATTATTCCATGGGGTAGCGTTAGCAGCAACCAACCCCAGTATTTGCACCTGAGCTTTCCACCACGTGAGGGCTAAACCCTCGAGAGTACCAGTAGCATACTTCACCCTGCGTGCCTCAGGGCATTCACACATTTCGAATACAGTTTCAATCTTTTCAAACCAGTGGAGGAGTCCGACTGCTCCCTCCGTGCCGCTGAAAGTACTGGGACGACAGTCCATGAACGTTTTGAAAGTGCAAACAGGTGGTTGACCTGTCGTGTGCGTAAGAGTAAACAAAAATTTTAGCACAAGAGTTGGTTTAGGAATGTAGGATCTAAGGACCCTAGTGTGAGTTTCAACTGCAGGGTATACCTCCTGCTTGTGCGGCTGCAACTGCCACAGTAACTTGTTCAGCTATGAGAGCCGTCAATTGGGCTTGTGTCATGTTGATACGTCCAGACATGATCTTCATAGTAAAGATAGCATAAGTCAGAGAGGATCGCGAATCGTGCGATGACAGAAGAGTGTGAGCATATAAGCGTTCTCAAGCAGTAACGAATAGTAAACAATGTAATCTAAGCATACCACAAGCAAAGTTCTATGTAATTCTAGCAAGTAGGCAATAAACATAAACCTTATTACCTAGGATGTTGAGTCTTGCACGTGGAGCGAGGTGTCGTTGTGGATCATTGAGCACTGTACTGGTTATAGTCTGGTTTCAATAAAAACATTTTTCCCTTATTAAAACCGAGTTCTCTATAACCAATGGCTCTGATACCAATCTGTCACACCCCCAAAATCCACACGCGGAGTATCACCGCTTGGGGCGTGACTGACCAGGATCAAGCCACCAATCATATTGAACATAAGTAGTATTAAATGTAAAACAACCAAACCAGTATGAAAGGTGTTCAAAACATATGTATAAATTCAACGTTTAGCGGAAGCATAAATCAACCCAATCATAAGTAGCAATTTTAAATGTTTAAATGTTGTTCATAACATCCACAATCTGTGCCCACAACAACCGTGCCTCCCGTGCAAGCTCCATAAGTACCTAAGGTCCTGCAAGGCATGTAACAGAGAGTCAACAACTAGTTGAGCGAGTTCACAGTTAACAGTTCAGTAATAGTGTTCGTATTGTAGTTCGTATGTTCGTTTAGTAATCAGGTATCGTATGTATCGTATCGCGGCCCTCTAGGCATGTTTGCGAAGTTTAGTGGGGTTTTCCCATATATGCTAGACTAGGTATAGTAGTATCGCGACCCTCCCAGGCATGTTTGCGAAGATTAGAGTATATAGTTCGCGGCCTTCCTAGGCATGTGTGCGAAGATTGTCATAATATCGCGGCCAACCCTGGCGTGTGTGCGAAGATCGGTTCAATTGGTATAACCAGTCTAGTCAGTTCTTATCAATAACCCTCCCTCACCCAGGGACCATATATCTAAGATCCATAAGCTGAACGAATAAATAATCCAACCCATTCCCACCCTGGGAATCCCATGCCTTGGCTGTGTGAACTCACCTTGGTTTGCTCGGTATGCTAGGTTATGTGCTCGCAAATAAGTCAATCACGTCCTAGAGTATGCACGTATATAAAATCAGTTTGTGTTCAAGTTGTTCACGTATAATCAGGTAACACGTAATCATCATCATACTAGTCATGTTTGACATTTAACAGCAGTTAGTTATACCAGTTATCACTTAACAGAATTAACCCAAGTTACTGTGCTGATTACACCTTTGGCGAAACATACATTCGGCGAAACACATACTTTGGCGTAACACAATAGTTGGCGAAACACACTTTCGGCGAAACACAAATTGACGAAACACATTCCGTTTCGTCATGGCCTCGTTTGGCGAAACAGGATTCTAATTCGTAGATGACTCTTGGCGAAACACATTCTGTTTCGCCGGGAGTCCTGTTTCGTCGGATGTCTGTTTCGCAGACATCAGTTACAGCAGATGCGAATAACACATAAACCCTAATCATTCTAGCAGCCGTCATCAATAACAGAAATCATACGAAGATCAATGTGCATATCGAATCATCATAAATCAATCATCCCAGAGTCATTGTCTAGCATAAACCTTAGTTTATGTGTATAACATATCAACATACAACATCATATCATTGTACCCTATCAAGATACTAACTTGGATTCATAATCAGAACATAATAACAATATCCAGAACCGAGCACTCGATTGTATTAAATTTCGCATACCATTTTATATAAATCCTACTACATCATACATATCAAAATCTATAACATCATAATCATACTCTTATCACAACAGTAACACACATCAATCATATACACAAGCAATAATCGTGATATCACAGAAACATGGAATCGATTAACAAACACACACTAACCGATTCAAGATGAAGAAACAAAGATTCGAGAGCTAGGGATGATGGTGAACAATGGTTGTTGCCGTCGCCCAGAAGAGAGGGAGTTCTAGGGTTTTTCTGATTGCTTAACTTGTGAAACTGAACCCGTTTCACGTAAATATTCGCGAAATAACATTCTGGGCCGTACTGGGCTTTCGGCGAGACTGGGCTCGGCGAAACAGCCTGTTTCGTCGAGAAGGTGTTGACGAAACTGATCTGTTTCGTCGAGATCGATCTTGGCGAATCTCACTTGTGTTTCGTCGGGTTCTTATATGGTTTAACAGTTTAAGTTTTACGAACAGTACACATGTTATACAATCACACATAACCATGCAAACACACTACGTTTTATCATAACGCAACTATATAGTCAAAGTCAACGTGCATTAAATGCGAATAGAGAATGTCGGAAATTCGAGTTGTCACAAAGAGTGTTTACCTTTTTGCTAGCTTCCAATCAACAAGACTATATTTGGCGAAAAGCCGCAAGTCTATGTATATTGACCCAAGTCCGATTATCTGGGGGTACTATAGTCTGGATTGAATAGATTTATTATTTGTTAGAATGTATATGGGCCAAGGGTAGTTCCTTTAGATATGACCCGATACTTAAGAATAGGTTCGCTAGATTAAGCGTATACCGAATAGAATGTGGTTTAAACCAATCAAGTAATAGGACTTGTATAATATGACCGAATTAGACTAGTATGCTAGTCCGATCATGTAATATAGCCTTATAGGATTATACTACATTATATTACGATCATAACGGAACCTAAAATCAATAGCATACTAGTCTAATTCGGTTTATAACCAAAAGTCAACGTAGAAGTCAAACTACGCGATTTTCGGTTGTGAACCGACCCTAAAATGGGAATTGATGAGCCGAACATGTTTACACATGTTCTAATAATTATTACTGAGTTGTTTAAACTCATATTTTAGAACATTTCTAAACTCATATCGTAATTATTTTAAAAACTGACCCGTTGACTTTTTAAATTAATATTACTTTGACTCGTCAATTGACCAAGCAAACGTGATTCTTAGGAGGTGCCCTTTTGAGGGATTAACACCTACCTAATTATGATCATGTAGCCATGTTCATTGCGAACAATGGCTTGACCATTTAAGGTCTAACTAAAAGTCAAAGCGTTATTACGATAACGCTTGACTTTTGGCTTAAAAGCCTATAAAACCGAAACTAGTCACGAAAGGTGTAGGATCGGTGAATAGATCAAAACGAGACAATCAGAAGAGCTCTAGGCCAAATCAGAGGCGGAATTCAGTGATTCGATCTTCATTGCAGCTTGATACACACTTAGAAGTAGATTAAATGTCGATTAGATTGATTTCACAACGTTTTACAGGCTTAGCGACACTTTGGCAGAGCTTCGCTACCGGAATCAGAAGTTACAAATGAAAGACCCAAGGCCCTGTATATATAGGCAACCAGGCCGCATGAAACTGTTCATACGAGCTGGTCCACTTCGCACGACCTGGCCAGTTTGCACGAACTGGTAAGTTCGTGTGAGGTGACTAGTTCATGTATGTTTCCTATTTTTCTCGTACTACGTGTCCTGGTCTATCTATCCTATTACATGACTCGATACAAGACGAAGTCAACAGACATATGCGCTAACAAACTCCCCCTTGGATGTTGACGAGTCTTCAGTATGTCAAGTCTTCAGTCTTGATCAGTCTTCTTGCTCTCTCCAAAGTATCTTTCTCTGTAAGCATCTTCATCAATCTCTCTCTTTCTTTATCAGAATCCCCAATCTGACTCTATCCTTTCTCTAATTCTCTTGATCAGATCTCTTGATTCCTTGCTCTCTTCAGCATTAGCAGCTGACGTGGACGACATGATTCGAACCTGGCTCTAATGTCTTCAGAGTCCCCCTTTCGATAAGCTAGGATCGCAGTCTGGAATTCACTATCTGCAAGCTTTCACAGGTTCTAATATCGTAACCTGGCTCAAACTTTGCTCAGGCTTAGACACTGGGATCTGGTTCTACATCTTTCACAGGTTCAGGAACGTCTCCTGGCTCTCCGTAGCAATCAGGATCAGGAACCTGGCTTTAATCTGCATATGCTTATGTGGAAAGTCCTCAAAAGCCGAAGCCTAGCTCTTTCAAAGCTTTAACCTGCACAAATTCTCTACCCAAAAATAAATTTCACAATATTAAAATTTAACAATTTTTAGAAATCATTTGTATTCATAACACTCAAATTTGATTTCAAATTAATGAACCATTTAAACATTTCAAAAACATTTCTCATTTCAAACAAACTCTCCCAACCCTGTTTTCCATCATGTTTAGAAATTGGAATTTTGAAAATCAGCTTTTCAACATCAGTTGTCGAAAATAAGATGAAATAAAATCTTTTTGAATTTTCAAAATTTTATGCTAAAACACACTATTTTTGGATTTTGAGAAATAAACTATATACAGACAATCTTTTTGTGAGTTTGTGTAAGAGGATCATATCATTTTATGACAAATCACTAGTACCGTTGAGCTTTAAACACTTTAAGTTCTAAACGATTCACTTAGATTGTCAGTATACTAATCCACTTAAATTTTCACACAAAGTTCAATTGATTCGAGATATGAAATTAGTATTTTAATGGACTTAACTTATTCTCGTGTCCCACCTCAGAATATACTCCCGTATCCAGACTCCTATATTCAGTCTTACATGTGAATGTACACTAATGATATCTGTAAATGGATAATGCGAGACCATGAGAGCTCAGGTTAGAACTTACGTTCAATCAGAGAGATGATGGCTCGACTTTAGGTGTGTCCCCCTTGGGGATCTTCTTTTCAACATCACATAATTAGCATTTTTCAATGTTTCATCATTTTTTATGCCGAGGGTGGGCTTTATGATAAAAGCAGTGCAGAGCATTATACGAGGACTAGGCTATTGCTCCTGCAAAATCAGAAGTCCTGGTATAATACCCCAGATATCATCACGCACAAAGACCTAGTATGTCAGAAATAGAAAGCCCTTCAAACAAGATTTTAGGGGTTACCTATATATCCGAGAGATGTTCCCCATGAGATAAGTAAGTATATGATATTTAGGTTTATATCTCGAAAACAATCTACCAAGCGTGTAAAAACCTACTGGCATAACATCAATGAGACCGTTTATCACATTTTAACTTTCCAATTCTTTAGCGTACTGTGATTGTCTACTGATGTACTATCATTTCCTCTTTTTCACAACAAAACTCATTTTTATTTTTTTAATGTTTTTGGATTTTTCAAATTTTTAAAATTTCTAAATTTTTTACTCCCCCTAAAATCAAAAATATGTCTCAATTTTTGATTTTCTGGGAAAATTTGAAAATGAAAGCAATAAACTGTACAAATAAAATGACAAACTAACGTGAATTGCTTCAATTCGCCATCCACTTGGCATAAACAATCAGAACTCCCCTTGACAACAAACTATTTTCCCATAATGATTTCAAAAAACTTAAGTTTGTTTTAATCAAATGGTTTTTCGGAAAATTAGTTTTGTTTGTCATTTCACAAACATGGGGTTTTGATGCGTGTGAAGTGTTATATATATTAGGTGTATATTTTAAGCCCCTTTAACACTTATTTTTAGCCAAGTTTTAAATTTATAAAACACGATATTTTACTAACACTAAACACACATATGGGCAAGTGCACCCATCGTGAGCGTAGTATAGTGTAGGCAAGATACCGAGGTCGTCCAAGGACACAAGAGCTTTTAGTACCGGTTTATCCTCAACGTCTAATCAAAATAAAAAGTTAGAAAAATGTTTTAAACTAAGAAAAATAAAAACTAACTAAAATGCTGAAAAATAAAAATAAAAATAAAAACAGATAGACAAGATGAATCACTTGGTTCCGACTCGTATCTAGTGTAACCTTTGATTATTTCCGCACTTTTGCACATATTTAAGAGATTATCTTAGTTATTTTAGTAGGCCCCTCTTTTAAAGGTGACGTTACCCTCACCCCAGTAGTTTGAGTCAGCAAGGATACAATCCTAAAAGGGTGGATTATTGGAAGATAATTAATTAAGTTATTAATGCAAATTATGGTAGGCCCCTCTTTTGGAGGTGACGTTACCCTCGACTAAGTAGTCTGAGTCAGCAGGGATACGGTCCTAAATAGCTGGGTTATAGTATTAATAGTAGTTAACTTATGAGGGGATCAAAGAGTTTGGACCCCCGCCATGCAATACCGTTAAGAATTGAAGGAGGTCCTACTAAATTTGACCCAGGTCCATTGCAGGACCTCTAAACGCTGAACAATGGCAAGACCTTTACCAAACCGTTCCCTTAACCCCCGACCAGGTAGCCAACATACCTCCATATAGACCGTGGAGATATGAATGGTGAAAATCTTTTATTTTATATAGACAGTAAAATAATGCCAAGACACCACGGACAAATGATAAGGAAAGATCACCTTCAACATAAGCAACTAGTTATTAAAGTCATTAATACAAAACCAAATAAAAAGTGCAAAAGATTAGAAATAAAAAGTATTACACTAGACACTTTGTCTTCACCAAGTGATGTAAGAGACTTAGGCAAACATGGCCTTGATTGTCAAGAACTCTTACGATCAATCTTGGATCCCGAGACGACTCACACACTCTACGATGGACAATGGATGATGGTGGTGGATGATGGTGTTATGGTGGTGGTGGGTGGTGGGTGAAGTGTGAGAGAGGTGGTGTGCCAAGGGATGGTTTGAGCTTGAGCCAAGCACTTCTATTTATAGGCTGAACAGAAGCTCGGGCACGGCCCCTGTCACACCCCCAAAATCCACCTGCGGAACACCACCGCTTGGAGGCGTGACTGACCAGGATCCAGCCACCAATCATATTGAACAAGCATATAAGTAGTTATAAAAATCCAACCAATACAATTGGTGTTCAAACAAAACATAGTTAAGTTGCAAGCGGAAGCATAAGTCTTAAAAACAAGGCATAAGTTTAATTGTTTCAAAGTTTAACATGGCACACAGTCGTCCATGTCCCACAACGATCCTCCTCCATGCAAGCTCCAGCTAAGAACCTAAGGACCTGCAAAGCATGTAGTAACGAGTCAACAACAAGTTGAGTGAGTTCACGGTTGGGTGTTCGTTTTAAGTTGTTTCGAAAACAGTTTCCTTTAGCTGGCATCCTGCCGTGGGGGTTACCCCATAGTTAAAAAGTGTGACTTGTTTATTCCCGGTTACTCTGGCAATCCAGCCGTGGGGGCTACCCCGTGTTAGTTATCTGGCATTTCGGCCGTGGGGGCTACCCCATGTATCTACTAGACTCGTTACCATATCGACTGCTGACTGTAGTCATGTTTATGTGCCCTGAACTGTCAATGTCTATCATCATTGACGTGCCAGTAGTCCATTAGTTCACGCCCGTCCTCTGCGGCACGGTGTGAGGTTTGTCAAACCTAAATAGCGCTATCTAACTAATGACCCGCTCGCCATTGGCCTCGGCGATTAAGTCGATACAAAGATGAGGGACTTCGTGATAGAGTTTTGGTCTAGTACGAGTTATCTGTCCGTGAGGACGAGGAATTACATTCCTGAACCTTTGCTGTCCTACCCAAGGAGGACGAGAAACCCATGTTCCTTAACCCCAATTCCCGACCCCTGGGAATCCCATGCTTTGTAGAGGGTGTGAACTCACCTTGGTTTGCTCGGTAGAAACACAGAAAAGTCAAACAAGCAATGTTGTGGTTACTCGCGTCCTATCATAGTTGTATCATACAAGTCAGGTTCGTAACCAAGTAGCACACGGATGTTTCTAGCATATTGCATTCAAGTATCATCTATGGCAGCCCAAACAATTATTCAGGTACATCAGCACGTATAAGGTCCATGTAGTAGGCCCAAAGGTCCGGCCCAATTACCTAAGTCCGAAATGAGGTGCAAGCCCAAACAGCGTGTATCTGCGTATAGTCTCGAGTCGCAACTAGGCGTTTGCGACTCGCAACCTGAGTCGCAATCATGGTTTCGGTTCGTGCTATTTTGGTCTCGAGTCGCAACCGGACTCGTAACTGTGGTTTCGAGTCATACGGTTTATGTGCTGATCTCGTGTGGTTTCGAGTCGCAACCAGGTGTTTGCGACTCGCAACCGATGTCGCAACCGGGAGATTTCGACTCACCATGCGGTGGTTTCGAGTCGCAACTGGAGGTTTCGGTTGGACATGAGCTGATTCTGCACAGTGTACTATCCAATGGAAATTTGGTTTCATGAAACAGTTTGTACTACCCACTTAAACATGTTTTCTTGTCTAGCAACTTACTAAAATGGATCAAACAACAAATTTCAAATGTTCATCACACACTCATATCATATTCAACAAGTTCTTCATATATTCAAATAGTTCATCGAGATCATTCAAATGTTCATAGCACAAACAACTCTTATTCAAACACACTTTGCATTTTACGGACAAGAGTTATAATTCCTAAACTAGACAACAAGCTCATCTTGCAAACGAAACATTTGTTCCATAATCTCATACATAAAAATCGGATGATCATGAATAGCCCTAAGCTCATCATTCTTTTGTTATTCAACTATCTTGTTCAAATGTGTAGGATCGGTTTGAGGATCCGAATGAGTCGGTTCAGAGGAATTCCATCAAATACAGGTGCGGAAAACAAGTATTTGATCTATAAACAGCTGAATCTTCACTTTAACACTGATTTGTATTGATATGAAAGCAATTACAATCAGTTCTCACACCGGCAGCACCTCGGTATTGAATTGCACAAATGATACTACTTAATTTCGCTTGACCAAGACCTCCTATATATAGACATCAGGATTTCGCTTGGAATGATCTCAAGCGAAATCTAAACATGTTGATTTCGCTTGAATTGCTTCAAGCGAAACCTTCTACTTAAACTATGTTCAAGCGAAATCTCATTAACTCTATCACATTTTCTCGTTCTATGAGCCCTGATCTTATTCTATCTAATCTAAGACTCGATACAAGACGAAGTCGACATATGTAGTGCACTAACAAAATGTTATTCTATACAAGTCATGTTCTCCTAAGCATGTATCATTTAATCAAACAAGAACTCATCAAACAACAAACACTTTAATCATGCATGAATCTTTAGCAAGCAAACACATTATCAAGTATCTTCATCACACATCATCATCAACCGAAACATCACACATAATGAAAGTCACTAACCGGTTAGCTTTTTAAGGTGCAAAGATATGAGAAAGTCGATGGATAAGCTCCCATTCCGAGGGCTCTTGTTATCGCCGGTTGGATCCGAAGAGAAGGAGAGGAGATCTATGGCTTAAGGTTTTCTAGAGTGAGGTAGTGTAGGAGAAGGTGTGTGTGAGAGTGAGTGTGTTGTCCAAAATGGTAAACATGGATAGTCACTAAGGTTATATACCCGTCCCAAGTAGTGCACCCTAATGGGTCTTCGAATGGGCTAAGGGTGTGTGTGTGGCCAACCGGCCCATATGTTGCATTGTTCACTCGAGACCACATGGTCTCGAGTCGGGTTCTTATGTCTCGGGTCATAATAATACGCACATACATACAAGCACGACACATATCATATCACATAATCACATACGAGTTTCACTTATCATTAATCACACAAGTTAACTAGTCACACGTTCATGTTACATCGGGATACCAGAAAGGTTCTAAATTTCGAGTTGTCACATCATCCCCAAGTTGAAAGAAATTTCGTCCCGAAATTTGGTAGGCACTCACTGAGGAAGCTAGTTAAGTTGTATGGTTTTCCTGGTTTTCCTGGGGTGTCACATCCACCCCCCGTTGATCTGGAATTTCGTCCCGAAATTCCGTAGCTTCGGCCTCAGTAGTGGGTGAACTGTTTGCGAACAGTTGGGGATACTTTTGTTTCATCTGATCTTCGCGCTCCCAGGTGAACTCTGGGCCGCGACGTGAGTTCCAACGAACTCGAACGAAAGGTATTCTAGTGCTCTTGAGGACCTTAACATCCCGGTCCGTGATCTCGACTGGTTCCTCGACGAATCGTAACTGCTCGTCGATAGTGAGTTCCTTCAAAGGAACTACGTGGGTCTCATCTGACGGACACTTCTTCAGATTCGACACGTGAAAAACATTGTGAACTGCACCGAGTTCCGCTGGTAAGTTCAGTCTGTAGGCCACCCTGCCTATTTTCTCAGTGACTTCGAAAGGTCCAACGTATCGTGGGTTAAGTTTACCGCGTTTACCAAAACGAACCACACCCTTCCAGGGTGAAACTTTGAGTAGTACCCGCTCCCCAACCTGGAGCTCAAGCGGTTTCCTGCCCATGTCGGCGTAAACTTTCTGACGTTCACGAGCGGCCGTCATGCGTTTTCGTATCTGAGCGATTTGCTCGGTTGTATCTACCACATATTCTGGGCCAGTGATTTGACTATCACCCACCTCTGCCCAGCAAAGAGGTGACCGGCATTTACGTCCGTACAATGCCTCAAATGGAGCAGCTTTAATGCTGGTGTGGTAGCTGTTATTGTACGAGAATTCCACAAGTGGCAGATGCTTTTCCCAGCGGTTGCCAAAGTCGATCACACATGCACGAAGCATGTCTTCTAAGGTTTGAATAGTGCGCTCGGACTGCCCGTCCGTCTGAGGGTGGTACGCTGTGCTCATGTCTAATCGTGAGCCGAAGGATTTATGCATTGCTTGCCACAGTTCTGAAGTAAAACGTGCATCTCGATCCGAGATAATGGAGGTGGGCACCCCGTGCCTCGAGACAACTTCCTTGAGGTAAATTTCTGCGAGCGTAGAGAATTTATCCGTCTCTTTGATAGCCAGGAAGTGTGCAGATTTTGTGAGTCGATCCACGATCACCCAAATAGTATCGTTCCCGCGCTGGGATCTAGGTAGGCCAGTGACAAAATCCATGGAAATTTTCTGCCATTTCCATTGAGGTATCTCTGGTTGTTGGAGTAGGCCTGAGGGTTTCTGGTATTCGGACTTGACTCTCGCACAAGTCAAACACTTGCTAACGTAGGTTGCTATGTGGGCCTTCATGCTAGGCCACCAATACGTAGTTTTGATATCATGACACATCTTATCTAATCCAGGGTGTACCGAGTAGCGAGACTTGTGTGCTTCATCCATCACAAGCTCTCGTAGGTTGCCATAGTGTGGGACCCAAACGCGTCCCGTTACGTAGTAAGCACCGTCTTCCTTCTGTTCTAATCGTTGCCTCGATCCGTGTAGGGCTTCAGCCCTGACGTTTTCTGGTTTCAGTGCTTCTATCTGAGCAGCTCGTATTTGAGAATGGAGACTAGAGTGGATCGTGAGCTGTAAAGCTCGCACGCGCCTTGGTGCAGTGTCCTTTCGACTAAGGGCGTCAGCCACAACATTGGCTTTGCCCGGGTGATATCTGATTGAGCACTCGTAGTCATTCAGTAGTTCGACCCATCGTCGTTGCCGCATATTCAGTTCTTTCTGCTTGAAGATATGCTCGAGACTCCTGTGGTCGGTGTAGATCGCGCACTTGGTACCATACAGGTAATGCCGCCATAACTTAAGTGCAAAAACAACAGCTCCCAGCTCTAAATCGTGCGTAGTGTAGTTCTTTTCATGAACCTTAAGTTGGCGTGAGGCGTAGGCTATAACTTTGTCTCGTTGCATCAACACGCAACCAAGACCTTGAATTGATGCGTTGCAGTAGACCACAAAATCGTCTGTGCCTTCTGGCAAGGAAAGGATAGGTGCGCTACAAAGTCTATCCTTTAGGTGCTGAAATGCCAACTCCTGTGCGTTTTCCCAGCGATAAACAACGCCCTTCTGCGTTAGCGAGGTGAGAGGCTGTGCAATCTTAGAAAAATCCTTTATGAATCTCCGGTAGTATCCCGCCAAACCCAAGAATTGGCGAATTTCCTTTGGTGTACGAGGTGCAGGCCAGTTCTTAATCGAGTCTATCTTGGATGGATCAACATGAATCCCATCCTTGTTCACCACGTGGCCTAGGAAATGGACTTCTCGAAGCCAGAAGTCGCATTTCGAGAACTTTGCATAAAGCTGTTCTGTTCGAAGGAGTTCCAGAATAAGTCGTAGATGTCGCTCGTGTTCCTCCCGAGTCTTGGAATAGATCAGGATGTCGTCGGTGAAGACTATAACGAACTTGTCCAGGTAAGGCTTGCACACTCGGTTCATCAAGTCCATGAAAACCGCAGGTGCGTTTGTCATCCCAAAAGGCATGACCAAAAACTCATAGTGCCCGTATCGAGTTCTGAAAGCCGTTTTAGAGACGTCCTCTTCCCGGACTCTCAGCTGGTGATAACCCGATCTCAAATCGATCTTCGAATAGTAGCTCGATCCTTGCAGCTGGTCGAACAAGTCGTCGATACGCGGTAGAGGATAACGATTCTTCACCGTCACCTTGTTGAGTTCTCGGTAGTCGATGCACATCCTGAAGGTACCGTCTTTCTTCTTCACAAATAGCACTGGAGCTCCCCAGGGCGATGAGCTAGGACGAATAAAACCCTTATCCAGGAGCTCTTGTAGTTGCGTAGAGAGTTCTTTCAACTCTGATGGAGCCAATCGATAAGGTGCACGAGCTATAGGCGCAGCTCCAGGAGCTAGTTCAATCTGAAACTCGACTTGGCGATGAGGCAGAAGACCAGGTAATTCCTCAGGAAATACCTCTGGATAATCGCGTACAACTGGAAAATCTTCTATCTTCTTCTCTTTTTCTGAGGTGTCAGTAATGAGAGCCAAAATGGCAGTGTGGCCCTTTCGCAAGCACTTTTGGGCCTTAAGGAGAGAAATGACGTTCTCAACAGCACTCCTCTTGTCGCCATGAATCATGAGAGGTTCACCATCGGAACCTGGAATACGGACAACCTTCTCGTTGCAAAGAATCTCTGCTCGGTGTTGGGATAACCAATCCATCCCAATGACAACGTCGAAACTACCCAAGACAATAGGAATGAGGTCGATAGAGAAGGTCTAGTCAGCGAGAATAAGTTTACAACCCTTGACTATGTGTGTGGCTTCTAAACCTTTACCATTTGCT